>CATQJL010000001.1:27643235-27700390 GCA_958299035.1 Cylicocyclus nassatus
AAGCAGTGGTATCAACGCAGAGTACTGCTCGGTAACTTTCGCTGTTCTGTTTACATTCAAGGAAACCCGAGTAGATCCATCTAGCGCGATGACGCGAACTGTATTGTTCTCTGTGATCGTCTTTGTTTCATGCTCGTTTACATAGCATAGTGAGGCACCAGATGACAGGCTAAAAAATGTGAATGAAACGTAGCTGAGGACAACATCACATTTCGCAGTTGTTAGTAAAATGAAGGAGTAGTAAAGCAAGTGAGTAATCTTAGAGCAATTTTTCTTCGCTACTTTCGATTTTTTGATTTTGAGAAGCAAAAAACATTATTGCCACCCAAACTTTGCCATTCAAAAGGGACAGATAGTACTTCAAAGCTTTAGCATATTGCGTATTGAAGTCAAGATCAGAGGCGCTGCAAATTTTGCTCAGTAGCCTGCTTCAAAGATTACATGTCTACACATGAATCATGATTTGGTAAGGTAACTTCTTACCTTTCTTGACGCAAAAAGTCCAAAACATCTGGATCTCTTAAAACAATTTCATCGGCTAGGTCGGCGTCGTCATTGTGGCATGTGAGAAGGGCCTGAAAAGTTCGTACACAGCAGGTCCGAAGTCGGAAATGTCGACCAATGTCAATCAGGGCGGTATTTATCAACCTCCTATATAAAAAGCGGTTCCTGTACAGGTAACAGCCTGTACAAGCGCGGACGCTGGCGCCCGCGACATATGAAGCTAAGCTGGTAATCGGGCTTTTGTTTATTGAAGAACCAGTCCAAAGCGCCGCTTCGCGGCGCTTTGGACTGGCTGTGTGTGTGAAGTTAGATGTGAATAAAACTTGGAGCTTTCAAAGATTCGTAGCGAACCTATCATGACTGCTCTCTCCCATCTTCTTCTAGCCGCACCGCTCCGTCCTTTGCTCTAAGATACTCGAATTTTGTATAGCGTTTTGCTATCTGAGCTCTTTGAGGATTTGCCTCCCCCCTCTCAACTCTTCCCGGGGCCATGTTTTCTACACTGAGTGCTCCCCCCACCCCAGCTGCCTTAGAACCTCCACTCCCCCAAAAGTTCTGAGACTACTCATATCTTTCCAATCAAATTAGCAAGAAAATTTAAGTTGACTCCTTGAGAATATTTAGCCAACATTCTAAATCTAAAATTTTACTAACAACTGCGAAATGTGATGTTGTCCTCAGCTACGTTTCATTCACATTTTTTAGCCTGTCATCTGGTGCCTCACTATGCTATGTAAACGAGCATGAAACAAAGACGATCACAGAGAACAATACAGTTCGCGTCATCGCGCTAGATGGATCTACTCGGGTTTCCTTGAATGTAAACAGAACAGCGAAAGTTACCGAGCGCCTCAACAACGTCTTTGGCTTATGCAGGAAAACAAGTGAGCGTCACAAATCTTTGCAGTTCTTACAAATGTTATGACTCAGATGTTATTCGAAGATTTTTTGGTGTACGAATTTTTCGCCTTGAACTTGTGTGCCTGCCCAAGGCACTTGATCTGGCATCTTAGGTGAAATCAAACTTTGCATCTTTCTACTCAACGTTTTTGTATACGCTTAGCTGGGATGCGCTACCTCATCAATTTCCTGTACAGGAGTTGAGGACAAGGTGGTGTGCAACCTTAGCGATTTGGAATTTTACGGCGTATCTCAGTACTTCAACATTTCAAAGGATCACATGGTGCTGTCACTTGGAGAGAATATCAGGTGAAATGTTCTGCTTTTGAAATTATATTCGAAGAGTACAGTGTCAAAAATTTCGCTATGTCATATTTGGCTCAGTCGGTGTAGCTTTTTGGATAGCTGCGAATAGTACATTACACCGAACTATCATAAAGTATTGGTGTTACTCAGGCCATCGCTAAGGGAGCAAAAGCGAGAGCATAGGAAGCAATATCAGTTTCATAGCAGCTGCATGTAAAAATTCAATTGCTCAAACGCACCTTTTTCTAGCCCTGTCTCGATCTACAAATCACGTCGATAGAGCAGAAGAAAATGTTTGAAAATTGAACTTATGAGAACCTTGCTCGAACATTCGCAAAATTCTTTTTCTAAACACGTAATAGTATTATATTATTTGAGGCTCACAGATCCATCGCATTAAGATTATGATAAAGACCTTAGCGCCCTTTTGTTAGCTACTTTAAAAAACTTTGTGAGAAAATTGAAAGTTGTGTTTAACGAGTATGTAAAGCTTCATAAATAGTATTCACATTTTCAAAGACAGCTACAAAAAAAGCAGTTGTCACATTATGCTCAGCTTAGCATATAAACGAATATTCCTATTTGGTGATTTCGTATTGAGTCAGTGGCCCTGTTTGATTCAGTGCAAAAGTTCTCTGGTTTTTCGGTTCCTACTCTGGAGCACTAATGGCCATAATATCTTGGAACTCTCTTCGAAGTTCTTAGCATAATATACACTAGCAAAGAGCAATCGATGATTCAGTCCATTCCGCAAATTTGATCCAGCCATCTCTAAAAAACGATGAAAATTGGCGAAAAACTTCGAATTAAGGGAGATATATTAACGACTAGAACAGCATGCACATTTTTTGAGACATCCTGCATAGCAAAAGGCAAAATTATCCGCATTCCTAATTCAAGCGTATTGTTACGTATTTTATCGCGTAAATTTTGTTAAAAAAATTTTTGAAAATTTCGACCATCTTAGCATTTGCAGAATAAACTCGCTATTGAAAATATAAGCCAACTGGTTTAACTGACAGTTTTACAGTATTCCGTGTGCGCACCAGAAGAACGTCAATGTCGAAGTAATGTGCACAGGGAAGGGAACATTACACCCATATCCAACAGACCTCAAATGTACTCAAGGTCAAGAATCAAAGCAGAAAGGCTCATGGAATATTGAAATGAATTTAGACATTGAGAAAAAGATCGAAGAGATTGAAACACCACCAATATATCAACGGATGCAACCTTCTTGTAAGACATGCTATGAGCCAGGTACGCAATCCTGCGTGGAAGTAGAAGAAAGTTTCATGTGCAATTGCAAGTCTGGATGGACTGTAAGTACCACTTGTGTGCGCATGTGTGGCAAAATCTTGAGATTTTGTTCAGGGCTTCACTTGCTGGAAATCTCCCGACCTCTGTGAGCTTACAGGGCTGCAATGTGGCCCAAATGGCAGATGCGTTTCAAAGGTGGACAAGGTGACATGTCTGTGATGTATCTTGTGATTCCGTAATTGCGCAGTAACCAAGCTTCATCCTGTTTTACAAAATTTCAAATTTTCCGTTTTTTGTTCGCTTGAGTACCATTTCGATTTTTCGAGAAAAGCAAATTAAGGAGCTTTAGTTTGAGTCGTGCAATGATGATTTTCAGGCACAATGTGAATGTGGTGAATTTTACGCTGGCGAACATTGCGAGTACATGAAGTTGAATATGTCATCATATCTTTACGACGAAGTAAGTTGAAGTTTATGGAAAGTAAAGAAACAACATCGAGATTTTTCTGCTTTATTGTTCTAATCAAAACGTCATAAAAGCAAGTAGTCGAAATAGAAGAATATGAAAATATAAATTCAACTGCATCTTGACTGCATGACATATCAATAAATCAGAACTGGAGTATTTTGGCGCAATGCAGTAGTATGGTAGCTTATAAGCAGAGAATTGAAAGGCACTATTTTGGCAAATTCCTTAACCTAAACTCTATTTGCTTACCTGTGGTACTCGACGCGTTCACGGATAAGACTCTTTAAAGGCAGCGTCCCACCAGATTGGGGGGAGGGGTAGTACCTGGCTATGGTAGGAATGTAATAATAGACCCTCTAATTAAGCGGCGACAGAAGTTTGCAGCGCGAGAGGGGTCTACGATATCTACAAATCTCTCCCCCCCCCCCCCCAAATGGCCCGGATCTTACGGTAGGCCAGAACGCCGCCCACAGATCAATCTTGAACTGCAAGGCCAGAGCACGCATAGCGCACACAGTTATGAGTGCGAAGTCCTACAACGACTCTGCGTCTCTACCTAGCATGCATCTCGTACTCGCCCGAGCCTACGCTAAGGCTGCGTTTATACTGATTTCGAAGTCCGGGAACAGTTCCAGCACAACGCTCAGTTCGACTGTGCTGGAACTGTTCCCGAACTTCGGGATCGTATGAACGCAGTCTAAGATTCGGGGCACTTGGGGGGGGGGGGGGATTTGTAGACGTGGTAGACCCCCCTTCGCGCAGCAAACTTCTGTCGTCGCTTCGTTAGGGAGTTTATCAACTTGACTTGTGACCTTTATGATCGCAACATTACATTAATACCAGAGCCAGGCACCCTCCAATCTGGTGGGACGCTGCCTTTAAAAAAGCCAAATCAAAAACCAACTTTTTTCATTTCCCTCCACTCCAATTTTGTACGAGCGGAACAGTTTCCGCTAAGTTTGAAAACGCAGATTCATTTGGGGACCTTTATGATCGCAACATTGCTGCATGCCGTCTCCGATGAAGGAAGGGAAATCGCGATCTCGTCCGAGTGCGAAAATGGCTTACGCTTACGTGTTTGAGGGCGGTATTGACAGACAGCAGCTGCGCAGTGCTGCGCTAGGACTTACTCTATCTCATATTTTGGGTGTAAGCAACTCAGTCTATGAAATTCCAGATATTCGGCTTTGCCGAGCTTGCTTACAAGCTCAGACATTCGTCCCGCTGGTGAAAAAGTTATGTCCCGACGCAATGACTGCGGGACTCAAATAAAGTGCTTCTTTGCGAGAAAACCGGGACTCCTGCACTTCGTTCGGGATAATACTGCGCGACATGCGCTTTTGTTCCGAAGTGTTTTCTACTGAGAAAACCGGGAGCTCGCGGGAGTCCCGATAATGTCGCGGTCCGATCACCGGCGGGAATCCCGCTCATATACAAAGATCAACTGAAGCCACCGTACAGCAGCTTCGGAAATCAAGTCTGCGTTTGAGGTTGGATAACGACAAGATTCTGTCAGAGGTTGTGCGTTAGACACATATTGACAGTGTTGGCTGGAAGATCGCAAGCACATACAAGGTAGTGGACATTGAGGGTAGTCTGACCATGCGTCGTATTTCACGCAAGTATCTTTTACGCTCAGACACTGGGAGCGCGCCCCGAAATCGCGACAATGTCCCGCTTCAATTTTTTTGTCGGGATAATCCAGTCGGGAAAAGCGGGTGTCGCGCAAGAATCCCGATTTCGCGATTTGTTGGGCGGATCTCCTGCGGGACTCAACCGCGAATGTCTGAGAGCGTTAAATGTGCCAGCTTTGAGTTTGATGTTTTGCATAGAAGTGATTGTCTGCCTAAGTGCTTGTGAACTAGCGCGAGCTGGGTCAGAGAAGGGACGCTGGGTCAGAGAAGGGTCAAGGGCGAGAGCAGGGTCAAATTTGCAGTAGAGTGTAATTTCTGTAAAGCGTTAGCATCATCTTTTGGTGAAAGTTAGACTTTTGACCCCAAAAAAAGGCAGAAAGATCAATGAGCCATGTTTCAAATTTCAGCACGAAGCATTCTGTTTCACAGGAAATTAAAGCCTATAAGAAACAAGGGGCAACAAGAACTAGGGAAAGCTGTCAACAATCGAAAGGACCAATGCTTTGAGGCCCTTGTATGAGTTACTGTGCATTCGATGTTACAGATCCTACAAGGATGTCAACAAGTTTTCTAAAAATACAAAGATACACTGAATATTTGTTAGAGCAAGATGGCATAATCTTGTCAAAAAATATGCTAATGAAAGGGTTTGATCAGACAAAGTAATTACAGTTCACTTCCATTGTATATCTTCTGCCAACTTACCGCACGAGTCATCAGTTTTCCCCTGATTTTGTTGATATTTTCCTTTTTTCCAGCACATAGGAGTAAATGGAGCAACCGCTGCCGCATTAATACTAACCACTGGCGACATTTGCTTAATGGTAGCAAAAGCGATACTGAAGCTGTACCGCCCAAAAGAAGGAGAGGTAGATTATGTTTGTTTCGCAGCCATCTTAGAAAAAAAAACTTTAAGGACACTCAAGTTTTCTATCAAAACATGCGCGCACTGTTTACATCCAATGGTGGTCTCGTCATACTCTTCTTCCACCACCCTGGTATAATGGACATATCGATAGCATCTTGCGATTTATGGTGGTTCATCGGCACAATGTGTTTCTCCTTGGGTATAGCTGGAATAGATCAAATTATGGGTTAAAATTGAGTTGACAGTTATTTAGGGATATGCTTCTTTACGTTAGAAGCTGTGAATGTTTACCATGTGATACTCGCAGAAAACAGAAACGTATGGGGAAGTGCTTTGAATGCATCTATCCTACCAATCAGCTCAATTGCAGTGCGTCGACATATGCATCCTCGTAGATATATATCCACCTCTTTTAGGTTCAAACCTTTATCGCTGTTCTGTTTACGGGAGGAGTGCTTACCATATCTGCAAGTACTCAGGACGGCAAAGTACATATAAAGAGAATCTCCATTAGCTGATCAGCATTAAGACTTGAATTCAGATTACAACCTTGTGGAGCTGTGTGGGTCATTTCACTACTGAAACGATGAGTATCTGGCTGCCAATAATTCTCTTCAACATTTCGCTTGCTCTTACCGCGACCATTGTTGCATATTCTGGATGGATTACTTTAACGTACTTGCCACATTATCAGCAAAAAATGCTCGCAAAATCGAAGAACAGAACTCTCAATGAAAAAAATGACACCGAAAAAGTACGCTACCATTTCCTTCAAAATTGAGCTTTATAATCACAACAATTACTTTTCAGTGCTACCGCGACGTACTTTTTGTTGCAGTTGGTCCTTGGCTACTTCTTGGATCGTGGTTGACAACTGTGTTGTCTTCAGACTGGGTGGACAATCGCTCCATAAATATGTTTGTTCAATACTCTTATAAATAAAGGGAGGCTTAGGCACGGGCCATACTTGATCCGCTTAATCCGCTTTGTCATTGCTCAGTGTAAACTGACCAATAGTAAAGTGGATCAGATCAAGCGATCAAGTGGGCAACCGCTTCGCTGCTGGTCAGTCCACTGAAATGACCAGTGACGAAGCGGATCAAGTAGATCAAGTGGATCAAGCGGATCAATTATGGCGCATACCTAAGAAGTAGCACGACATATCCTGCCGTTTCACATACTCGTATTCATCTTTGTCCATCTGTTTTAACAAAGCTTTCATACTATAATACTTAAGCATGATGGATACGCCATAATCTGAAGGTTACAATGTTTTGTGTGGTGCCCTGAAA
Organism: Cylicocyclus nassatus; assembly: GCA_958299035.1. Taxonomy (NCBI): domain Eukaryota; kingdom Metazoa; phylum Nematoda; class Chromadorea; order Rhabditida; family Strongylidae; genus Cylicocyclus; species Cylicocyclus nassatus. The sequence goes on from CATQJL010000001.1 coordinate 27,650,469, forward strand.
TTCTAGAGTATTAGTTATTTTCAGTGTCGTATATCCTCGTGAACCGGAGAAAAATGGCTCAAAGTATCAGAGATTATCAGAGATTATTTGTATCAAAGATTTATTATAGAAATCTATGAATGTTTTATACAAAACTTAAATCTGATGGTCGTGGTTTTTTTTAAACTCAGCTCGCGAACAGTGATAAATTGAAGACACCGACAACCTGATCTTTCACTCATTTTTGCTATAGGCATTCTAGCAATGCTATGAGAGATCCTCAAATTTCACACGTTTTCAACGCAGTATTTCTTGGGGAGATAGACGACTCTGAAAGCAAGGGGCGACATTCTGGGATTCTGTCAGGAGACTACAGAAAACAGAGAGATGTACGGACACTTTTGTATGGAAATATCCTGTCATTCTTATGCACATTTCTTTACAACTCAGACAATTATTGCGAACACCCGCGGCCCCTAACGGTGCCTTTCGGCGATGCGCGGGCGTTGAATTCTTGGATTAACCATCCGCGGCCCCAGAATCATTTGCTTAGCGACCCGCTGCTCAATGTTATCGCCAAGAAAAGGCCGCGGGCTTTAAAAGTTTTCATCAGAACACCCGCGGCCTAAGAAAAAGTACTCGGGCGAGCCCCGGGCCTTACTGGACGCACTGCATATTCAGTTTTCGGGCAAGCCGCGGCCCTTTGGGCCACGACCCGACAGAGTCACTCCGACGAGCCCCGGGTCTTGCTTGACCGCACCATCAATACACGCTGTAAGAAAGAACGCTACTCGCGTGAGATACGCCGCTGTAATAGGGCTACCCTTGACGTCTGCGTCATTAGTTCAATCAAGTAGCTTCAAGTTCTTGTCCAATAGTGTCTCAGATGAGCCCTACTGGCTATTTGGTCCTGAGATCAGATAGACTGTCGGGAACTTTGTTATGCTGATGTAGATGTCGCGAAAGTTTGGGAATGAAATGTATGAACTTATTTGCTTCACCGAGGTGTACTGGGCCACCCCCCCCCCCAAATGCATACTGGGCACTCATCGGGTGCTTGTCGGCCACCCGCGGCGTTGTTCGGGCGCTTATCGGGTTACCGCGGGCATTCTCGGTTATCTGCGCGCCCTCGAGATGGGCGTGCCGTCGTACGTGGGTGGCCGGCGGGTGCTCGCCATAATTGTCTGAGAAGACACGCGAATTTCGCGGGAAACTTCGCAGTAGTTCTCGTTTACATGAATGCATTTCCTTACGAAATCTTTATATTTTGAAGAGTTCGCTCATTCATGAGGTTAGAAAAGTAGAATGAGAAGGTTTCGAAAATTCAGTAGTTTGAAGATCAGGGTCTGGTGCAGTAACGTGTTATGCGACTTTTCCAGAATACAAGACTTTCTAGAAAAATTATCTGACAAAAGTCTAAGAGAGAAGCTGAAAAGAAAAATGAAAACTATTCTTTAAATGTTCTGAGCCAGCAGGTTTTTGGATGGTCTTCATTTATTCAATCACGGCCTAACTTACGGCGCCTTCGTCTTCCCCAGGGGCCTGGAAGTGGCTCAAAACGTCACAGGTGACTCCAACTCATCCCCCCCTAGTTCGGCTAGTTCTTAATCTTCGCTCAGCTTTTCTACTATAAAAATGTCGTGACGGAAGATGAGCGTACCGAGAAACCACCGCTATTCATGGTATTCCGCACCGGAAATCATGGTCGTGGCGGAAGAGTAAGATACCATAAATGACTATCAAATCTATGAACCGCATGGGGTATTGACACTTATTCTTGTTGTTCATTTCTGGTTCCTTTGCAGAGATCAAGCCTCTAATGCTTTCCTAGCCGAACTCTTTCCTTCCGTTCACGGTATGAACTTGCGGTCTATAGATCACGTTCGATTGTCATTTATGGTATAGTCTATTCTGCGGCCACGACCATCATTTCCGGTACGGAATACCATATATAGCGGTGGTCTCTTGATACGATCATCTCCTGTCCTGACATTTTTAAAGAGGAAAAGATGAGCGAAAGTTGAGAATTAGCTGGACTAGGCAAGGTAGCTTGAAGTCAGGATGACTAAACCACTTTTGAACTACTTTCAGGCCTTTGAGGAAGACGAAGGCGTTGAAACTTTAGGCTGTGATCGAATAAATCAAAAGCAAATAAAAACTTGCGTGGCTCAGAACACTTGAAAATATAAACGAGGTCCAGGTACAAAGCAAAACATGGGAACTACATAAAAATCGTTCCAATTGGCAGACTTGCCTTATCTGCTGGCTAAAAAAGCTTTTCCAAAAGTCTCAAAACTTCAAAAAAGCGAAAGTTGGACGGGTAGAAAACGAAAAGTTGTAATTTCTAGCGATCTTGTCAGTACTATCTCAACGAATCACATCACGAAAACAGCCTGGAAAGAGGAAGAATTTCTGCAGCGCATTTATTTAGTTTAAAGTAGTGTTTATCTTTACTGTGCGGGACTAGCGGTTTATTTCAAAAACTGACAAAACTTTAGCACCGACTCGATAAGTCAAATTTTTCCGCTGTGCTTGCACTCACAGTTGTCTTCTGCGGACACAAGTTGTGGCTTTGTTCACTCTTGCTCTGAACTCAGAACCATGCAAGATTGTTGTTGCAATGAGGAGACTTACGAAGGAATGAGAAAGGGATTAAGACAAATTGAAATTTAGGAAACAGTAAAGGGGGTGTATCACATTACTTGTGACTGTCAATTACGCAAGCGCCGCGCGCGACAGACTGGCAGTAATCAGTTGCGAGGAGAGCTCGGGTAGCCGACTCGCAAAGCATACTACTCCATCCTTTGTGGATGTTTTCACACTACCATATCAAATTTTACTGTTTAATGGGATTTTGGCTCCAAATCGTGTAAAAATGAAATAGATGGTGAATGGAAGCATGAAAATTACCATTTATCTGATGACAAAATATGTACTTTTTGTTCACAGTAAACGTGATCCCTAAGCATTTTCTCTGAGACATTTTCTTTGGCCCTGCTGCCTCTCGCCGGGTCACTGTAACGCCGCTTCGCGGCAACTTCAATTGACACCCACAAGTGATGCCCCCCCCCCAGTAAAGGGACACATTATTTGTCGAAATAATATGTCTCAGTTTCGAAGAAAATCAAAATGTGGAAAATTGTAATGATTGTGAATAGCATCAAGTTGTGAAATCTTGAAAATGATGTTTATCTAGTGTACAATTTTTTTTTGTAAAAACCTCTCGAGGGCACTAAAGAAAAACGGTAACGGTTTATTCTTTTGAGAAGTAAAAAATGCTTTCTTCTTCTTCTAGAGCAACCGTTTGCTGCTGATTTTATGTCCCTCCCAACACTTTCTTACGCAACAATTTACAGTTCATAAGTTCAAGCAGTAAACTATTGTTCTTGCAAAATAATGATTCTTATCGCAAAAAAGGCCCTGAACGAACTTACATAAACTTACCTTTGGTCACCACATAACGACACTCCTGATATGGCGGACAGGAAATTGAAGAAGGACAAGCTACGCGGTTATTGACAATCCCACTAATTTATGGAAGAGAAGTAGATGATTTGAGTAGATTATGTATTTGTCGCATTTTTACGGTGCGCTGGTAAGCTTTATTCGCTGTGTTTGTGAGAGTCCAACATTTCAAAGCATTATATAAATAAGATGTGTCATTTGAGAAAAGTTTACGAAACAAACGTACTCGAAAGCTTTGTACAACACTATCTTCGTAGTGTTCTCCCTGTAGTTTTACTCCAACCAATTCTCAGTAAAACCATGTTTTTTGCAAAAAAAAAAGTTTCTAGCAGAATCATAATGATACCGTAGTGCTGTTCAAAAACTGTGGAGAAATTCTTAGAGTGACTGTGCCGCTATTGCAGCCTTATGTTAATTTTGCAGACTAGCGCTTATCTTTTCCACGCTCAATAGCGCCTTCAACTTTCTGCAGTCATCATTAACTACTCCCACCGTAAGTTTCCGTTCTCTGTTGTTTTTCGATAACTACAATGTTACAGTCTTTTGCAGACATATAGTAAATTACTGCAATACGCAATGCGTTTCTTGCCTCGCAAAATCGCACCCGTTTGCGATGCGGTTACACTTTGGAAGAAATCAGAGATACTGCAGCGAAGACGTGAGATTGGCTTGAATCGTTTGGAAGGACAGGTACAAAGACGCGGATCTCCCTGGTTGGCCTCTTCGCAGGTCTGCTTGAATACTCTCTAATTCTCACTGGTTGCTAATTATGAGCAAACTGGAGAATATTAGGTTCTAGAGTGAGCTTAGGGGTTGTTTCTAATCTTGCGGCTTGCGATTAGACTGCTGTTGTAATAGCCAGAGCCTGGCACAGCTGCTGGCACAGCTGGAACCGGGTCTAGCTGAATAGTGTTTCTGGTAGAAAGGCAAAAGGGATATCGTGTTTGCGCAGTCCGGGAGAAGATGGGTCGCAGATATGACGGTGGCATACCGCCGACATGCATGCTTCGTGCTCTAATCTAAATTAACAAAAGCATCGTTTTCAAACAACAGCAATATGCAATATTACGACACCAATTTTGAACTATGGGTAAATTATTTATGAAAATCTATGTGAATGAAAACCATGCTTATCTTTTCCCGAATCAGCTGGAATTGTCCCAACTGGATGTTAGGACAAGGGAATGGTCAGAAATCGAAGTGGCCAATCTAAACTAGCTGCATGCCATTGAATACAGCATGAAGCGCTGACTCTAAATCTGTCTTCCCTACCTGCTTATCGCTTTTTTGGACGAAGCTACAAGCCATCAAAGACCATTATTTTGCTAAGAAATTACGCGCGAGATTGCAAATTTAGCAGTACAGAGTTGCGTTCGCCTTAATGCTGGGCCAAAACATGCAGCTAGCTTATTTCAGATTTTCAAAGCCAGAAGCTAGGCTAAAAGTGCAACAATGTGCTCAATTTCGCTGTAAATAAAACCGCTTGTAGCTTCGTTAACAGAAGCGATAAGCAGATAGGAAAGACAGACTTAAAGTCAGCGTTTTATACTGCATCGAATGATATATAGCTTGTTTGATTTGGCCACTTCGACTTCTGACCATTCCCTTGTGAGCTGAAACCGACCCTTTGTTCACATAGGCTTTCATATTTTTCTACATACAGTAACCTTTACTACAACAGTTTTCACAAGAGCAAGAACGACTACGATTGTAGGATAGTTCCTTTTGTTTTTTATAGCCTTTGAAAGATTTTCATTAGCGCTGTGCCGATTGCAAAGCTCATCCCTAAGCAAACGGACGCGCAAGACTTTCATTTTCGTTGATTGTTCGGTGTCCTTCACCTTTATCCTTGTTTGTCTTTCTTTTTTCGTTGTTTTCCACTAGTTTGTTTGTCTCATTCGCAAAAGAGGCTGGGAAGGTTGAAGAAGAGGAGTAGGGAGAAGAGAGGAAAGGGGATTGCAAATTCTTTCCTTTTTCCTTGTCTTTGGCTTTTCAACTTTGTTCTATGTTGGACCGCAGTTCCACCGATACTAAAAGCCAAATAGCCGAATGGAGAGAAGTGAAGAGGCCAAAAAGGGCCAAAGGAGACTTCGTAAAGTTTCTTCGTCAAAGAACATCGTTTAAATTCCTGCTTCATAGTGGTGCCTAACCCTGGTAAAATAATGGCCATTCTCTTTAGATCACTAAGGTCTTGATATCTGTATTTGCAATCTCTTAGCAACTAACGTGACGGATGAACACAATGGTTACGGTTTTCCTACATGTACCCACGTTTGCCCTCACTTACGGTGCGCAACATTAAGAATCGTGTCTTAGACATTGTCGGCCTAACTCACAGATGGTACAGAACGCTGGAAAGCGGATGAATCTAGGAGGCTTGAAGCCTCAGGTTAGACGGCTAGTCGGTGGCTTCGTTTAATATCCCAAAAGCGGCCCAAGCTGCTCTTCTTTCCATGGGTTCCTCCTTCGAGTCGTTCTCCATGTTTACTAAACGTCAAGGATAAAAGAAGACGCCTGCAAGTAGCGTGCTTTCCAATTTGATATCCGTAAATTCACGGGAATTTTCTTCTCAAACTGTTATCTTCTAGACTATTCGCAATCCGACTTCTTTAGTTCTTTCAGCATCTGCTCTAGTGGTACCGTTCGGAAAACGAACAATGTCGTTCTCGTTCCAATCCAGACTGACCTCATTTAACACTGCAAGGCCGCGGTAGCCTGCCTGCAAAAGTGATTCGTGCTATAGAACCCACTCTATATTCATTCCTTTATCATCGACACAGGACTGACAGAGTGGGCACTGGTTTCAACGCCGTCAAATTCCTTCAAACAATCAAGCAAGTTAATGCGAGAGGCGGGCGCTACCTCGGCTGACGTCTATGGTCCGCAAACTTTGAACGGGTTTATGCAGCCGGACGCGTAATCCAACTTCTTCCTGGGTTTGAACTTCAGCCATTGCTCTCAATGTGAGAGTATTCTTCGATCTTCGCGAAAAGCTTGTACAACACATTCAGCAGGTGTATCGGTGGTTTGTAGGCCTTATAGTAGCCTAAAGCGAAATAGCGCCTCATGAATTGTATTACACAGAACACGAAAGCACTACAGTTTTATCGAGTCAGACGACGTGCACGTGTAAGCGCAGTGGTAGAATGTTGACGATAAAGCGTGGTAAAGTAACATAACAGATTATCACAGCAGGTCATGCTTATGGCATGACCCGTACGGTAATGTCATAGCGCCTGCTCAAGCCGCTCTTTCTGCTCTGCACACAGATAAGTATGTATGGAAAATCATTTCAGCAAGTGCATCACAGCATACATGAAACAAAATTCTGCGCTAAGTAAATTTCTGGTAATCTAAGCATTTTTGATGCTTGAAGAAGGTTTGAAATAACGCCTTAAAAATTATTTCTGTTGAATGAGATCTTGCCTGTTTAGGAGGGAATTTTTTTTTTGGTTTCCAAATTTTTGTACTTAAGGATTACATGCCATCCATTATCAGAAGCCAGCTGAGAAACAGGTGGATGAAGGAATACGCAGAAATCAAAGTGAAGAAAAGCTGTCGAAGACTAGAAGCGTTGTGTGTAAGTTCATTGAGAACCGTTTTTTGATCGTAGCAGCAATGGTGACAATTGTTGAGGAAGTTCACTCAAAATCAGTAGTCGGAAAACTCGCAATTTGCGAAGAAGGAATTGGCAAGCAACTAAGGTTGGCTACAATTCTGTACACTTGTTCACCATTTATTAGCACAAACTCACAGTCCCTTACGGCATAAAAGATCTGTTCTGCACTAATGCCCTTTCGATTAGTAAAACCGTTTGCAACAGTCTTTTCTACAGAACGTCAAAGTAACGGATTTTGATCTCTTCTCTAGTTGAAGTGCTTTTTTTGTTATACCTAGGCTCGTAATGAATTCTTCCTTCAAACTTTGATCATCTGGCTTTACAATGGGTTTTTTTTTTCAGAATATGTGCTCACGTTGTTTTTATCTTGCACATATGAGAATTTAGCTTTTTGTTTGTGCAATGGATGGCGAAAACTTACGAAAAAGATCCACAGCCGGATCCAAGACGAACCAATCCATCAGAGTCTGAGGTAACATTTCAGTCGTTGTTGTAGGATAAAAAGCCAAAACTTTTTCGAAATGAGATTTTTAGCATATAAAGCTAGGTTATTAAAAATCTTTTAACAGCCTGGTTTCTGTAGCCCTCAGGCAAACGGGTTGCATACTACTTAGAAGAAGCCCCCATACAGATTTCTGATTTCAAGTTTACAGTTCGTTTAGACAACTTTCGTACTATTTTCTGTTGATTTTCGTTTTGAAAAATCTCAAAATCTCCCCTTTTTCATTCAAAAAGCTAAGGTGCGAGTAACTTTTTGTACAGAGACGAAAACGGCGAAAATTTAATAAACATAATGAAAGGCGGACTCATGACTCTGAATACGTTAGGGCTTTTTGTGGGTTTGGGTTTTCTATCTTTAAACAATCCATGTTGATGAAAACAGTCAAGGGACGCTTTTACGCTCTGAAACGGTTCTCCCGCTTCAAAACTCATCTTTTGGAGGCTTGGGCGATTGCTTAGTCAGGGGTCCATCCATTCTATGGCAAAACTAGCTTGCTTACCCGGCTCCGCTCGGCCCTGTCAAAACACTGTATTGAAGGTCCCATCCCTATCCCTGTACAGCCTTTCCCTGTGCCCACTTCTAAACTTCATTTCCCTTTCCCTGTGTTGTTTGATCAGCATGCTCGATTACTCCCTTGTGCCAACTCCCAGCCCCGTATCTCAAACTATACAAAAAATCGATAAAAATCGGTAAAATCTATATCGATCGACGACGAAAAGTAGCCTATGAACGCCCCCTGCCCCGACGTATAAGTGTGCCAAGTTTGATCCAAATCGGTTCCGAAATAAAAATTTCTATTCCGCACATACGTACACACATACAGACATATAAACAGACATTCAACTTTATAATAAGATGCTGGAATCTCATAAAAATGCGTCGAGCATATTTCTAAATGATTCAGCTTCAACGAATGCTCGCGCACTATTTCGACTTTCGCAATAATCTGAAGGTTTTGAAATTGCCCTACCGCCGTTATTACGCTGAAGAAGACCCTTACGTTGTAAGTGATTCATAAGTTTTTCTTCATAGAACCTATTGAAATTTCGTGCGAACATTTTTAGATGGCTTTGGAAAATTACTTGAAAACTTTCCAAAACGAATCATTCCAATTTTGCCACTTGGTAGTGCCAAACGAGAACGGAAATCTAACGAGTCTAAAATTTCTGCAAACACCTTCCAACAAAATCAAAGAAGTGAGTCATCACCCCTTCCAAGGAGACTGTTCGGTTGTCCTTATCTTGAATCATTTTCTCACATTAAAATCAAATTCATTTCATATTTTATAGTTAATGGACTTAGAAGAAGACTCAGAGGAAGTTGTAAGGGATGAACAGCACGGAAGAAGGTAAATTGAGACATGTTTGTGTTTATTCTTTGAGTAAGATAGTAGTTAAGCTTAGAATTCACAAATGTACTCATCTTCTTGGAAGTTCTTTAAGCGGGAGAATTTTTCATCAAAAAATGCTTGGTCATTTTACGTTCAATACAACAACATTTGAGATGTAGGATGGCTGAAAACTCTCATTTCCATTGCTTGATTCATTACAGCGTAAAAAGATTAAATGGTTATTTTCTGGACAATGCGTTACCGTAACTGACGAGATGTGCGTTGAACCCTCTTAACTGAAACACGTGCTAGTGTTGTCGTAATGGCTTTTCAATTTGTTGTTCCCTGCTCAATCTTTCGGTTCCATGAAGCAGACCTTCTCTATTGTCTGTGCCCTACAGTGGCGATTACACAAGCTTAGCACGAGCACATTGCGGGTTGAGAATGTGTTTCAGAAATTAGACAATCTCAACAAACTCACGATACCACAAAGATCAGCTGCTTTGTTCCCTTTTTCTAGCTTTTTTTTTTCAAAATTCATCCACTCTCTGGCTAGAAGACATAGAAGGACGAACTTTTATATCAGCGAAGAGCTATAATTCATGGAATCTACGGAATAAGTGTATTCGAACAATTGTTAAATTTTCTCTAGTTAAGGCTCAAAAATAAGGAGATATGTGAAGCTATTGCGGTTGTTTTATTTTAGAAATAACCAGCTGCAAAAATTTGATTCCCGCTGGATGCTGACGGCAAAGCAGAAAAGGATCGTGGAACTGCAGGTTGTGTCTTGTGCCAGAATTCCGCATTTAACCGGATTTGCTTAGGAGATTGGCAGGACGGTTTGGGAGAAGGCGAAGCGAAGCGATAACTCTGTGGAACAATCAAAAGCGCTTTTGTTTGGCTAGGGACTGGGTCCTCGTTAAGCAACGTATGAAAAAAAAAAGAATCGGTATAATTGTAATGTCTTTGTGCTAAGCAAATGTTACTGGATTGCAACTGATTGTTATACATCATAGAAAGATATAGCAGACGTCACCTGTCTAGTCACCTCGCTGTGCCGTGTGTCATTGCACAAAAGTTTGAATTCCCGTATGAGGCTGAGCCCGCCTTTACCGTAGCTGTACACGAGGGCAGACGCCGGATTTCAAATGACAACAAAGTCTAATTTTTACGTTCTGATTGATTTTTCTTTGTTTCTAGCTTTTCGCTGCGGTTCCTTCTTGTTAAATTGTTGTTTTAAGGGTCATGCGTGCCGTTCTGCATTAAAATCTCAAAGTGGTTTTGGCTTTGCTCTAGAAAACTGAGGAAGATGCACAGTCGAAGCGGGTTGAGTTGTAAATGCACCTATCTCTGCGATGTAAAACTGTGCTCACAACTGCGTAAGGTAGTCCCTAGGTAATTTTACTTTGAACTCCCTATTAATTTATAATCACATCTTGCAAAAAATGCAGCATAATCACTAACGTCAACTATGATGAAAATCAGAACTTTAACGTAAGACTTACCTCAGGACTACCCTACTTAGTTATTAGCACAGAGTGCTTATATTGCAGACAGAGATAGGGGCACTTGCACCTCATTTCCATTCGAGTACGCATCTTTCTCACTTTTCTCAGAGCAAAACTGAGAAGTTCCGAGAGTTTCAATGCAAAACGGCACATATAATCCTAACAGCACAAATCAATGAGAAGCCGCAGCGAAAGACTAGAAACATGAAAAAATCAACCAATCGTAAAAAAAGACTTTGGCGTCATTTATAATTAGGTATCTGCCCTTGCGTGCAACCACGGCTTAGGCGAGCCCGCTTTCTTCATCGTGGATTACAAGCTTTTGTGCAATGACACATGGCACAGCGCGATGGCTAGACAGATGACGTCTACTCTTCAGTACCGTTTACAGTAGCTGCAAAAAGTATTTAAGCCCGAATTGCAACATTATGGTGATCGTATGTGAAAAGAGCTTGAGATGCGTGTAGCTAAACGAGAAAAATCTCAAAACTATGAGGATGATGCAGAAGTATTGACCTATCTTATCCCGACGAACAGAAAAAAGCAAAAATGGAAAGCCGCAGCAAAAAAGTGTGAATGTTAATTGAAAGCAGGCTCTGCAAAGCGGCACTCAAACAATCACAAAAGGTTTGATGCCGTGATTTCTAGAAGAAACTAGAAATTCTAAACACGTAAAAATTGGGCTTCTGACCAAAGATTATGTCCAAAAAACCTTACAACTTTCCAGCTTGCTTAAGAAAGTGGCCTATCGCATCAGCCACTCATTCACACTTGATGTATTTTTCCATGATTGGAAGTTGAGAAATGTAAACTGTCATACTTTAGCGAAGCTCTGGACTCCGTTTATTTGAGCAATTCACTACTACACAACTTTGAAAGGTTAATTTTCGGAATTTTTTGAGCTCTCGCTCTCAAGTAAGTTTAAAATCAAAAAGTGAAAAAAAAACGGCATCGTATAATGGCCAACTTTTATTTTTGAACTTCAGACCGCTAAAAGATAATTGAAATGTATGGCATTAGGCAACTATCCAATGCGGATACTGTAGATGCGACGAAGATGCAGGAGTTGAACAGAGTTCTGCTTTTTGGTTCAAAATTTTTGTTTTTTCCAGATTCAAGGTCAAATTGTGTGCGATTGTGGGAATGCCATCTTGTAGAGGTTTCTTTGCTTTAACGTATAATAAGCTTTTTCACATTTTTTGAAATTTCTCTGCCTGCGGTATAGAAGAGAAGCTCATTACGTTTCACCTACAATGAAATATCAAATTATCAAGTTTTTACAAACATTCAAATATAGTGGAGAAGTTAGAGTCATGTGACTTGAACGGCTCCTGAGGATTGAAACAGACACTGTAAACGGTACAGCAAAGTCAAAAAGCTGTGCAATCCCTTTGGTCTTGTTGGAAATATTTCTAAAAAATTAAGCATGGAGTTTAAAGTGGAGTAAGATGATTTTGATGCCGTTTCATTTTTTTCGCAATGTGAATTACTGTAGATTAGATAGTAATATTAGTGTCTACTGTAGGTCACTTTCAAGTATAGTAGATAATGATATTAATGATGTTAGGTTATTTCTAGGTATAGGCAATTGCTATGAAGAACTGTGTTCAATTTGACTGAAATTTGTATATTTTTTTATGTGGGCAAGAGTGATCAACGGGGCTCGGCACGAGGTGGCTTTTCAAAGATGCAAAAAACGAAGTCTGACTTTCGCTTAATTTTACAAAATCCCTTTTGGCCCTTAAAATTATCCGAATCCACTAAAAAAATTTGAACTAACTTGTGCTTGTCGGGCCCAGAAAAACGATATCCCCTTTGCTTTTTGTTTCAAAAACGATATCCAGCTTGCTTATAAGCCACTTGTGCCGATCTTTGTTGATTGACCGCCTTGCATAATCTTAGCATATTAGACGGACTCATGTACTTCTGTTGTTGTCTGTAACGTGACAACCAGCTTCAAAGCCAAAATTACCCATCTGAGTAATTGCTTTGTCCAGTATTGCTGTAGTGGCGATTGTACGTATAAAAGCTTTGTAGAGATGGGTGTTACAAACCTACTGCACGAGACACGATTACTTTGTATTTTTTTTTTGAACCTGGATCTAAGCTAGTAATCAAGACTCACCGTACTTTACTTCCGCCGCCAAATATTCACGTTAAATACAGAGGCAGTAACCAGGATACACAAAGATTCTCCAGAAATGTAAAAGAAGTCTTTTTTGAAACGTCAATGCTCACCTTTTCAAATAAAAGAGCATGATGCTGAAAATTATGCTACAACGATGAGTAGAAGTGAATCAAGGAATAGGAGAGTTAAAGTAAGTTGGGAAAACATGGCAATAAAACATGCACTTAATATTAAAAAAAGATAATTTTATTCGAAGTACAACAAAAGCGAAGTCAAAGAAATGAAGTTTAAGGCTGCGTACATTTTTCAAACGTCAGGGAACGATGCTCGGAAACTTCAAAATCCATGTGATCAAAAAAATCTTTGTAATTGTTTTCCTTCAGAGATGAGCCAAGTTTGGTTTCAAACTTTACTAAACAAAGTAACTGTTGTTTTGGCAAATTCACCTGAGATTCTGTAAAGTTAAAAACACATCAGTAACCTGCCGACCAAGCACTTTGTCAAACACAGAAAAGGCGTAATGCTCTAGACAACAAGCACGATCAAGCAGTACTCACCTTCATAGATATTGAAATTTCTTGGTTGCAGACCACTGAAGCAAAACAACCAAGAGAATAGCAACGATGCCAATATTTATCAATAGCCGAACTTGGATTCGCAGAAAGTAGAAAACATATTTGTTTTTTCGGTGCCACTTTAATCAGGACTTTATCAAGCAGTATGCCAACCGAATAAAAGTTTGCTACTTCCATTTAATTGCTTCCGCATGACTCACGTTGTATTGTCTACACCTACGCTTATACGCACCAAGTGTTGTTCTTTCATTGTCATTACAAAGCTTTTTCACTATCAGCTCCATCTTTTCCTTGATCTGGCTTACTCGTCAGGCTAATTAAAAAGCGCCTTGAAAGCGTGAAATAAAAGCGGCCTTTCAAAACTTTTCTCTGTTGATGAACGTGGACTGAATGCGGGCCCCTCAAGTTCGGAAATACAGAATTGTTATAGAAACTCATCATAATCGTACGTATGCGCATTCCAGTGCTGAATGGAAAAATCGTGAAAAAAATGTGAATGAGTAGCTACTTCCATGAAACAAAGATAGTCGATAAAACAATTTTTTTGTTTGGCCTTATCGTCTGCTCTTCGATGGCGTGGACAGAACTCTGTTTTCGCATAACACTAAAATCCACTTATCTTTAAACAGAACAGAGAAATCAAAGTGAAAACAAAGGAGGAATTTCAGGAAACCTTACAAAACTTCGAAACCAATCTTGACCGGACACTGCCTTCAACCTGTCGAAAAAGCACAAATATATATCACAATACGGCAAAACCCAGCAGATTCGTCTTATTTATTCCAAAGCGGCGAGAGTCAACAAATCTTCAAAGTGTCCAGTCTTTGTAAGAGACCGTGCAACTTCACGTCAAATTTATTCACTACTACAGATTAGAAAAAAAAACTCAAACCTTGCATAAGCCTCAGTATTTTGTCTTCGAGAGAGAACCTATTATAATTATCTGAGAGTTTTATGCAGAATTGTACGCTGATAATGATGGACAAAAAAAACGCTGTTGTTCATGAGTCCCTTTCTGAACCATGGGTTTGCTGTAACGAAAGCAGTACGACACATCAGTAAAACATTACGATTTGCACATGCTTCTCCGAAGGCTCATATGACAGTAAAATGTGAAAATTCTCGGCGAAATCGGCGAATTCCTCAACTTTGCCGTGCTCGCCGGAATTTTTCACATTCTAAAGTCATAACTGTACGCTGTAGCACTTGAAGAGATCTATCATTTCATGCAATAAGATCACTTTTTCAACTTTTTTTCCATTTGAGAATGAGCGATGAATAAAAGAGCCGAGCCTAGTGTGATGATTACTGTGCTGAACCTGCCTCTTATTTGCGATATCAATATATTTCAGCTGCAAGTCTAGGCAAGTCTAGTTTTAGTCTGAGAAAGGCAGCCTTTACTGCTCTAAGACTCTTTTGGTGAATGAGCAATACTGCGACGTGGAGAACGCAGGTTTTAGCCAGATCACTTTGTCTTGCAGCAAAAATAGTTCTGAACGCTCTCTGCTCAAACATCATTTCTTAAAAAAAGCTGTGCAAAAGTAAAACTTTCAGTAAACAGAGAAGAGAAGAAGTTTGTAGCCTTGAGACCAAAGTCATGTTCAAGCATATCTGGACACATGGGGCATATACCAGCAAGTGGTGGTTGTGAATTTGGTTCAAGCTCTTATCAGCAGACTGTCATAAAACCTCGAAATTGAATACTTACAAGAAAATCATCAGTCCCGAATTTCTGGAATGAAACTGATAGCGGCAGGAGCATTGCTTGCCCTAATCTGGAAAACCTCTAGCTTATCACAGATTCTGCGCTTTTCCAACTCCATTCTCGAAATCGTTTTGCGTTTCGTCAAGTCGAGGAATTCTCGCTTTTCCGAATAAGCTTACTTACAAGCTCACAGTGCTACTGCTGGCTGAGCTACAAGCTTGTAAGCATAGGTGCGATAGGTGAACCAATTTCTCTGCCCTCTTCACCATTGGGCCGGCATGTAGATGACCCCCTTCAACTGAGGTTGAAACTAGGGACAAGGCTTAACGGTAGAACAAAACACCTATGATAAAGGTGCACGTTTTGTTGAGGATCGTCAGTTGGTGTGTTCTCTCGGTCAGTGTATGAAATGTCTGCATCCTTCTAGCGTTCGCTGAGAACTAATTTTGAGACTTCCTGACTCGAATGGACTAGTTTAGATAGCGAAAGTAACCTAAAAACTTAGAAGATCTCTGATTCTTTGGTTAAGCGGCATTCTTGAATGGTGTATACTGTCGCAAGGAAGAATTACGCAAGAATAAGAAGTCTGGTCCGCCCAACGATGGGTTCACTGAAAAGAATTGAAATTTAGGTCGTTCCATAAGTTCGTAGCGTTTATTTTCGTACTCATATCTTTGAGGAGCGGTTGATTTGCGGCGGAATGCATATATCGTTTGGAAGGGCTGATTCTGCTTTTTGAAATACATCTACTGATTTCGGTGGAAAGCTGATTCACTCGGATCTCGCAGCTTCCAAAGATGGAAATTTTGAAAGGCAAAAAGGAGCAATTTCGGCATTTGCGCCTTTTTCGTTATGAAAAGAAGCGTTTTTGCACAGATTTTTGTGTCGATTATGTAACGTGGCGTTTGTTCATCAATATAAGACAAAAAAAGAATTGGATTGATACAAAAGAGCAGGAGCTGAGCAGGATGTCCCTGAACAAGACTTTTCGGGGGACGGGCAGGACGTCCTGCACTGAATATTGCTGGACAAGTAGGCGACGGTCTACCACGCCATTAGCAATCCAAATGCACGGTTTAAACCAGGTCCTACCGCAGAAAAAGCCTAACAACAAAATCCAGTGAGTTTTTCTGCATGACGAAACATGGCCTCATACGGCAAACGTCGTCAAAACTCTCCTGCACAACTCGAGTGGAAGATACTTCAGTACCCAAAATACTCTCCAAACCTCGCTCTACCAGATTATCATTTGCTCCGCTCTCTGGCAAACCTCATGAATTGTGCATGTCTCGATTTCAGTAAGCAACTTGAGCGCTGGTTATATGACTTTCTTGGGACCCGGCGCGCTGCCGTTTGAAAAATTGAGGTTGAGAAGCTAACAAGAATGTGCCAAAAGGTTGTGCGCTACAACCAGTAATACAATTTTGAGTGATTTTTACTGTAAATTGATGATTTTGTTGGTTTATAAAAACGCTACGAACTTATGGAACGACCTAATATCTTCTTTTATTGGAGAGCATGATAGAAATTGAGGGAACATCTAGATTCCTCAATTTTAGAACTTTTCATTCGCATGCGAAGCCTTAAATAACATTATTTTTCAAAAGTAAGGCATAAAATAATTCATAAAATCTGTTGATATTGAAGCTAGATGGAACTCATATCTTGCTTCGCAGAACAGCAGGAAATAAAAGAGACGGTCTACTCCTTCCCTGGTTTATTACACGTGCTCTTAGCTATCGAATGGTTTATGAATGTTGGTGCTTAAAGCTTTATCGCTCTTACGCGAAACATGAAAGCCAAGCCATTAAGAGGGCGGATGGCAACCTAACACTAGACATTTCCACCCTATTTTTGAAAGCCACAAAATTTTTTATTTAGCAATCTATAAACCATCAGGAAGCTCACGGAAATTCGAAGTCAACTGTTTTTTTTATCTAACACCCCTCTACTCGAAGAAAAATGGCACTAAAGCTGAAAACATGCGTGTTACGAGAGGAAATTTCTACACAAAGAATGATTGTAAACGCCCAGTTGTTCTAACTGTGTTACAGAGCGAGACTTTGGTACATGTAGACCGTCTTCTTTTTCTAGCTTTCCTTTTCCTTTCAGAAATGGGAGACGCAAAGAGACCGCATATCAGCTGATGTTGCGGTAAATAAAAAATCTTATGTGTGAGTTCACAAGAGTGCTGGAGAAAAAGAGACGGTCTGAGTAAGTTGTACATGCTCTAAGCTTTCGAATGATTGTCGATCGATACGACATAAAGGCTTCTCGAACCAAAAAACTCTCTGTCAGATGACCTTTACAAACCAAAACATTGAGAAATTATTCTCTTTGCACACTCCAGTCCCATTCGGCATGTAAGATTACGCCAGCACTCTCCTCAAGGCTCAACTACTCTCTTCACTTCTTGTCGGAAATAGCCGAAACCCCCTTCACCTAGAAGGACCCTGCTCCCCCTATCGCACCAATGCGTGTAAGTCGTTGCAGCTCAGCGATGAGGTGCAAGTGTGATCATTGACACACTAACACAAGCCATTTTCAGCAAAGAACTCATCAATAAACATCCGATGCATAAAAAATAATAAAGCGCATTTTCATTTCCTTCAGACACTCCTTCTGGATAATTTGAGTTGGTTTTTTTCGCTTTTTTAGTGCCGTGAAGCAATAAGCGTTGTCTTTTTACATTGTTTGTCAAAATTAGTTGTGACAAACTGATCATCACAACATTTACGGGACGCTTTTTTTGTTCGTTAAACACAAGCATCCATCGTTTGTCAACCTCATGAGCTGCCATCATGCAGATTCTTCAATATGGCATAGTGCTCTAGCTGTCGCTGCTCAAAAATCTCGCTTTTGTTTAGGTAATAGCTTTAGTCAATCGTGTACCGTTAGCTTTGAGTAATCAAGACTGTCTTGAGTGAAAGTTAAGTAAGCAACTTGAGCGAGATCTCAACAACTGCTCAATTTCAGCCTATACTCTCAAATCTGAAAGAAACCCTAAATCCGCAAATTTTCGTTATAGTAAGGACAGGAAAAGAATAGTTAGTGGTATGAAGTACCGCTATGATTCGATCCCGCGATCTCTTATTGCGCATGGCGCATGCGTGGAAGGGTATAAAGTATACTTGGGTAATTCGAGAATTTTTCATCGAATGAATGAATATCGAATAAATTCGAAAAAGAAAAATTTCGAATAAACGAATATCGAATAAATTCGGAAAATCAAAAATATCGAATGAATGAATTTCGACTAAATTCGGAAAATCAAAAATATCGAATGAATGAATTTCGAATAAATTCGGAAAATCAAAAATATCGAATGAATGAATATCGAATATATTCGAACATTGGAAGTCGAATTTCGAATAAATATTCGAATGATTTATCGAATAACTAAAGCAATCACATCTCAAACTTGCCGACATATCTGGCTAGAGCCGATCGAATCATAATCAGCCCCCTAGTATCCCCTATACCAACTCCTTGCTCAAAAGTTTCCAAAAATTATTGAAATCGATAAAATAGATTTCGCTTTTAATCAGCATCCTCATTTACCCCCTGTATCAACTCCCAAGCTCGTAGCTCGAGATTCTCCAAAAATCGATAAAATTTATAAAGTAAATTTTTTCCATAATCAGCACCCTCACTTAACCTCTTGTAACAACTCTTAGCCCCGCAGCTCAAACTTCCCCAAAAATCGATAAAGTCGGTCGGTCGGCATCTAGTCTATACATCAGCAAAAAATCATATTTTACGCATTATGGACGATCTAAAAGCACTCGATATAAATTTTTATGCTGTGCCCAAAAGACTCTTCTTCAGATGGTCCGAATGAGACTGATGTACACCAGAATTAACTTTATTTCTTATCAGCATCAACAATGTAAAAGCAAAAAGCTTGCTCTACTTTCCACATCAATTAAACACATATGATTTTTTTACTGTCGCAAGCAGTCGGAAGAATGCAACTCTCCATACAGTTCAAAGGTATAACGGTTGCAAAAGATGCATTACCGAGTTTTGCGAAAAAAACGCGACGAAGTGAGCTTGATACTCAGCAGTTGGCTTTGCAACAATGTCGAATAATCTGAATACGGAGTCATTCGAATACGAATTCGAATAAACATTCGAATAAAACATTCGAATAAAATCTATTCGAAACCTCGTTTTTTGATTATTCGAGTTTTCGAATAATATTCGAAACCTCGTTTTTTGATTATTCGAGTTTTCGAATAATATTCGAAACCTCGTTTTTTGATTATTCGAGTTTCGAATTTTATTCGAAACCCTGTTTTTTGATTATTCGAGTTTCGAATATTATTCGAAAATGGAAGAACTCCGAATATCGAATTTCGAATACGAATATATTCGAATGTTTTATTCGAATGATCGAATTTCTATTCGATTCGGACCCAAGTATAGTATAAAGGCGGTCCTCTATCCCTCATTCTATAGTAATTACAGTGAAGAGCAAATCATGATAGCTTGAACGTCCAAATTTTATTAAAGGTTTCATATTATAAGCTGAATAAGCTTTATGAAAATTAAGATGTTTCTACATAGGACCGAATTTTCGAATATTTGTATTTGAATAACTTATACGAAGTATTAAAGTTGGATACTCAGGGAAGTGCATATATTTGATCATTGGAATGGTCGAATAAATGAAAAAGACCTTTATTCGAATATTTGTTTATTGAACGAATTGAAAAAAAAAACAACTTATTCGGAACTTTACTCGAATATTCTTAATATTTTGCATGAAATGTTTGGACGAAATTCAATCCTATATAGTAAAAGCATTGTGCGCATGTCTGCATGGGGACTTTAGAAACGCCGAATCCTTTATCCTTTGATCAATAGGAAGGTTCAGAGTACTGATACAACGATTTAGGTTTTGAAACAAGAAAGCACAGAACACCCTCCGAAAGCACGATAAAATTGTGTGCAGCCTATAATTTTTGCAATTATATAAATTCCTCTCCCTTCGACGAAAATGCTGTTGCACGCACCTCCGATTTCCTTTTCTTTTTTCGGATTTATATGTCATCAGCTGAACAACCGGCCAATGATCGACTTTTCTTTGTCGCTTCTTACATTCACTAACAGTATTACCTGTTTTTGAACTTCAGAACAATAAATAGAACCTATTTTGTATGTACTGTCGATAGTTACCACGCTAGCCATAGATTATGGTACCTTGCGAATTCCAGACGTCTTCGATAAATTATCCATGTCTGATTATCCTCCTATAGATGTCGGTTGTGCCAGTATATGCTGTGGAATGCTTTTGATAATTGTAAGTCGCATGAGTGTCTCAAGCCAGCGTGCTTTATTTTTTACCTAAAAAACTTGAGTAGCCGTATTCATCATTGATACCTTGAGGTAAATACTACCTCCACTTTTTATCGCTCATTATCAGCAAATACCCGTACTCACAAAAGTACTTTGAAGTAATTTCAAGGTATATTTTGTCTTGAGAGATTTCACCTCAAGATGTTCAGTACTGAATGAAAAGGACCTTGAGGTGAATTTTACCTCAAGGTACTGTTATCACTCAAAATCCGTATTCATCAAACCACTGCATTACCTTGAGGTAAATTCTCAATGCGACTTCTAACCTTAGCCAAAATAAATGTTAGAAGGATACCTTCAGAGACTTATAAACTTTCAAAAGCTGATTTTTTGCACGAGTAATGCAGTATCGTAATTTAGGCCACTGTAACACTTTTGCGCAATTTGGTTGAAACTGACGAGAGTTATGAGCGTTGAACGAGCTTAACACAAAATTTCTGTCTGTAATCTAAGAAATTCTGAAGATGTTGACAAACATTTGAATTTTTTATTTTGTTAAGCTGGAGGTAGTCATATACAGGTTTTATACTCTCTCGCAGCATCTTGAGCACAATAACATAGGTGGAATCACAAAGTCGAAGTTGCTTGATGTGAGCAATTTCTCTCCGATCTCAATTCGTAAAAAATGCTGACTTCAAAGCGATTAACCACCGGTTTCAATACCCCTTAATTGCTCATTTCGGATTGCACTAATTACTTAATTGTTTATATGTCTTAGTTGAAATTGGGCTTGGTCTTTAGCGAGAGGCAAGAGCTGGCAGTTGAATGCAAAAAAAAAATGATGAAGTATTGCTGGCTCACTAAGAATAATTTCAACACTTTTTTTCTTCAATTTTGTAACAATTTACATATGAGCTTAAGCAGCATGTGACTCTGAGGTGTTTACAGTACAGAAACTGACTTAGCATATTCAGAGTTCTTTATCTAGTATTTGAAGCTGCACAAACTTCACGAATTTATGAAAAAACTCTAATCTGTATAAACGGGAGAAATGTCAAATTATGAAGCGAAAATAATTTAGCATAACTTTTGCACATCCTCAGAATTATCTTAACATCTTAAAAAATCAGGTAAAAGTTTCTTACCTTGGCTGAGAAATCAACATATTATCTCAAATGTTTGGAACCATTTATTACAATATTGCTTGACTGAACAAGAATGTTGACTACGTAAACAAAACAGCTTCGGAATCGCTAACTGTAACGCTTTGAACCGTAAAGGCAAGAAGTTCCTTGTGTAAATATTGTGCGAATGCAGAAAAAGCAGTTCACCGCAGTACGTCATGCCAGCTCCTAATATACGTTAGTTTCCATCATGGTGGAACAAGCAACTCTAACCTTAAAAGAAAAACTTGGATGAATAAAAGTTATACCTTGAGGTAAATTGTACCTTGAGGTACAGCTCAAGGTAAACTGCATTGCAGTAGGGTTCGTTCTCATCATTGCAATAGGAAGCACTGGAAGATGTATTGAGTAAAACCAGTTCTATTTACAAGGAATCGGCTGAATTTTGCTAGATTTCCAAGACGTCATAGCGTGCTCGGAATAAACATCAGTGCATAGCACGCTGTCAAAGGTAAAATCTACGTCAAGGTACATTGATGAATACGAAATGCTTAGGGTACATGTTACCTTGTAATAAAATTTACCTCAAGTAGACTCTAAATCAGACTCATCGAGCGCGCAAGCGCGCATGGATAAAACAGCATGCTCTCTACATAGAAGTCTGCTTTTTGATTTTGAGGCTGTTGAACAAGCGGTTTTTGAGCGGAGAAACATGGAAGTTGGAATGGCAAAATTGCAGTGAAAGTCATTGTGGTTATACGGCATACTCCTCAGGAACCTTCCTTGTCTTCGAAAGATGACAGGACGCAAAGTTTTGTGTAGACCACAGCTTCTTCTCATGCCACATAAACAGCCATTGACTTTTTCGAAAGAAGAACCATAAATTCATCTCTTTACGAAATTTACACTCGTATCGAAACTAACGTGTACAGAGTGAGGCAAAAGTCTTGGAGCCTAGTATTTTTTCAGATAACATCAGATGGAAAGTGCTTACAAACAGAAGTTTGGTGCACATGTAAATCAAACTTTCACAACTACAGCGCAGCTCTCAAATTTTGAGATTGCGTTTTTTGACTTCAAAACAGCCCTTCAAAATCTTAGCGAGTCCACCTGTCGTGGCACGCAGCCAACAGTGATAAAATATATCCTACGCCTTCGCGATAACTGTTTCGTTCACTAGGCAAATGTGCAGTATGATAGAGTGAGCTTTTGGTATCATAATACAATATTATATATTACGAAGAATTTTTTTTGAAGTATTTAGGTAGGAAATTTTGGAATTTTAAGTGAATTGCAAATGTACTCGCATAATGGAAATTTGGATGCGATCGCGCGAACGGGAATGAGAAATTGTAAACTAAACAAACTAAAAGTGGTGAAATTGCTCCATTGATCGAATTCAAGATTTACATAGAAGACTCATGGAAAGAATGTAACCTAAAACTCAGTACCTACTGCGCTCTTATAGCTTTCAGTTCCTGAAGACAAATGGCCGCTGCCGCGCAGGTAGTACTCGCAAATTTTTATTTGGCGCTTTCGAAAGAATAGTGCCTTGGCAAGCGCAGCTACGACGTGTTAGCGCAAAGACTCTTCTACATAGGCATCGAAATGTTGTAGAGATTTTACAGTATTTTAGCTACGAAATAAATTGTGAATACTAAAAACTTTGCTTTTCTCTGCCCAGCAGAAGCACTTGCTGGATAAATCCAATACTTCCAAAAACATAAAGGCGACTGCATGACGATAGCGTTGAAGCAATATTAGTTGAGCAGAACGCGGCGCGCGCGTACTTTCACCGTTGTAAATCCTGCTTCTCATGCGCTTTGCGCTAATAAAGCCGCCATTTGCGCCCAAGGAAATTGCACATTCGTCATGCAGCAGACTAAATGTCAAGCTTTTTAGCTATGTAAAGCGTCTTTGCAGGGGATGATCGCCATTATGTGGCACAAATTTGGAATCAAAATCATCGTTTTGTGATACTTTCGTGAATTACGACACTGCAATGCCGACTCCCAGACTTTTGCCCCACTTTATAATACGAAGGCGGAAAATTAATTGAAACGTCATTTTTCCATCAAAGAGTTGTTACAAAGTCGCCGAAGGTTATTCAAGATTTGATAGGTCAAGCATTTTGGGCTAAAAATTTCCATCTATCAGCGTGACTAACCGTACAATCAGTTTAGAAATTACCTAGCAATAAACGGAGCCAAATTTTTTTTGGATGAAACTATTTACGTTTCTACAAATTCGGAGAAGCTGTAACACGCTTGGATTTTGAAAAATGGATAACAAATCAGTTGCACAATTCCAAATTCAGTGAACATCTTTGAGAATCCAACCATTCTTAGAAGAACTGTATATCTGGTATAAAACTCAAAATCATTTAAATTTTTTGTGCAAAGCACTGAAGTCTTGTAGTGTCTCGAGCACACAGTTGACAATAAATTCGAAAACAAGAGAAAATAACGTTTGCATTGCAGCTCGCTCTGTTTGGTCTCATGGTGAATGGCAACAATATCATGATTATGCTAACTTCTAAACTTCGCCATACGTCGCATGGCTTTCTATGTATAGTCAGAGGAATTTACAATATCATAAATCTTTCTATCTTCATTATTTATACGGGACCGAATACAGCCTTGTCAGTCCGTTTCATATGTTTTACATGTTATTTATCAAAAGCAAAAGAATCTTTTTTCTTTGCTAAGCTTATTCTAGAAAAGTCGTAGATGCACAAGACTGTGGATTACACTACACTTTTCTATGTACCAGAACTTATAATCTAAACTTCCGTTTACTTGTGTGATTATATAAAGACTACTGCATGACCAAGGCACAGAAGCAGTATTAGATGAACGGGCGCGAACGCGACGCGCGCGTATCTTCACCGTTGTAAATCTTGTGCCTCATACGCTCTGGGCTAATAAAGCCGGTTCGCTCCCAAAGATATTGCCTTTGTCATGCAGCAGCCTATACATGTATAAGACAAACCTTAAACTAGAAAAATTCAGAAGGCAGCGGCGAAAACAATGCCAAAAGTGTTTAAGGGCTATATATCTTTCCTAAAATATCCTTTAATATCTTGACAATCTTGGCCTTACCTAACATGCTTTTCAGTCAATATCTCCCGTCGTATGACGAAGTTGGGAGAGTCATATGCCTTATTGTGTCCGCTACTTATGCTGCATATCCATTTATGCAATTTGGAATTGTCTACAATCGTGTTATAGCCCTTTTCCTTCCCTTCAAATTCGACAAACTCTGCCCTATCCAAGCAGCTTGGGTAAGATGTCTAAAGTAAAGTTAAAGTCACTTGCGAGTATTCTAGATTTTCGTAACGTTAGGGTTATTATATGCTGCCTTCTTCGTCGCTCATCAGTTAGCCCGTGGGTTTCAATTTGCTTTTTTGCACTATAAATACGATCGAATTTAGATGGATGTCGTTTTGCATATGACGCAAAGACGTTAAATTGGCAGTATCTCAACTGCCCTTATGAAGACAGAAAATACTTTTACATATTCCCTGTTTTAATCATGACAGCCGCCGTTTTGATATTGAACTCAGTTGTTGCTTTCCAGCTTATGATAAAGGTATGTAGTTTTTCATTCAACTGGAAAATTTTACGATGCTTTGTTTTGTTCTGTGACCACTTGTACGTAGGCGTTCTTTCACTAAATATCGTTTAAGGTTGGAACATAAGTCTAAGTAAATAGGTAAAAACTGCAATAAATCATATTCTTCTATAATTCAGGCTCTGTTAGAACAAAGTAAGCTCTACAAAACGGTAGTCAAAGGTTTGCTATGACTTTGATCAACGCGACAAATATGTAGGCAAACTTAAAAGAAGGTATGATTCCAAAAAAAAAAAAACAGAATTCCTTCAAAAAAAAGCTACAGAAATCACAAGCTGCTCATATAGCTTTTGTACTAAACATAAAAATTCGTTTTTTCGTGTTCTATTCAAAAAGAAAAATATAGCAGCCGCGTAATGTTAACTTTGGAACGTAGAATGAGTAAGTTATTATTTTAGTGACATTTTTTAAACATAGTTTATTTTCTTTTTCGATTAGTCGGGCCTTTGAATCCTTTTAGTTCTGCCTTCAAATTTGGTCAATCAAGACTGATGCAATCCTTTGATTACCATTTTGTAGAGTTTTTTGATAAAGTTCCTTCCTCGTTAATTAAGCTTTATTTGAAGAATTTTCTGAAATGGCGTTGCTTCCGCAAAGCTTAATGTTTTGAGAAGGGCAGCCCTATAGAATGGTACTCAAAGTCTTAGGACGTATACGAAATGAAAAGATAAACCAATGCAATCAGACAGCCTTGTATCGAAGCGTGCTGCATTTTCCAAGCCTCCATATAGAAACGTCATTGTTAGTTTAACTTTCGATTAATCAGTTTTTTCAATTTTTTATCTCGCTAATTTAATATGCAGATCAATATTAAACTCATAGTTTGTTGAACCATACTTGTAAATTTTCAGTATTGATGATGAAGAATGCAAAGGACTCTTTGACAACAGTCAAGCCATGTTTAATATTACCACAACGGGCAGTTCTTTTTACCCACCTTTAAATTCTCCGCGTTTGAGTAGAGGCTGAATTTTTTTCAAATTTCGTCATTTCGTCAAAGTTCGTACAAATTTGGTATTGGAATAAGAATGAAGCAATAAACTACTCTGTAAACGCTAAAGGAGGCTGATGCCATGGTTGCCTGTTATTTAATTCTACAGTAGGTGTATTATTAGCCGTCTGAGTGGTTTCGTCCTTCTATAAATCTTGAGAATGTGCAATGCCTCAGTCATCCAAGATGCCATGCGAGATTACAAAGCTGCAAACAATTTCAGAAGCTCAAAGCGACCACATCTTGTTTATACGAGAAAAAGAATAGAAGAATGTTTTGGCAGGTATTCTATAAGCGAAGAGTTTCCAAAAAAAATCTCCGATTAAGGGATTTGTGCAAGATGTCTTCAACGCCAATGATCTTATTTGGCAATGTTTCCTAAGTGGTTTGATAAATTCGCCAATATGGGTTTTTATCGCGGACACACTCGTTTGGGAATTGTCACCCATTTGTGACGGGTAACACCCTTTTGATTTGGGTGAGGGAACTTAGGAACCCGAGCCTAATTAGCTCGATTCGGGGAGTGCCTGCAGGTTACAGTCATGCTCGCTGTGTCCAATTACTCACTAGGACATAGCAATAATCTAAGCCCCGCCCTCTGAGAGCCTCTTTGGAACCTAGCCAAGGAATGCTGAAAATCTGAATTGAATTTCAGGGGCTGGCTCTAAGCCAGAAACCTTCAAAGTGATCGTACGAAGGTGAAATTAGGCTTAAACGAAAGAGAAAAACCATGCCATCATTATAAAGTATCTACTGATCGAAACTGACTGAACCCAACATTCTCTTGGTTCAAAACTTTATTTAGGTGTTAAATTACTGAGAAATTATTCAAAAAACCGTCAATTCTCAGAAAAAATTATGTGAGTGCTGAATCCGGGCAAAAGACTAGAATATCACTCGAAAAATGGCAGTTCAAAAACTTCTCAAGATTGATAATTATTTAAATGCTGAAATTTAGGCGAAAGACTAGAAAATCAATTGCGAAAGACAGTTTATAAAATTCTCAAAAATAAAAGATTGTTTGTGTGCGGAAGTCTGGGCAAAAGACTAGAATATCAAAAAATGACAGTTCAAAAACTTTACTAATGATATTGCTGAGTCCCAGAAACAGACGATTCTGATGTGCGAGGAACATCCTGCTAATATGCTGGAAGCACTGACCTCAACCTACGCAAGGAAAGGTTGCAATATCAGTTCGAGGAGGAGTTTTCCATAAAATAGTAGCATAAAGGGTGAAAACCATTTATCGTTACTACCGATATCTCAACTTGCCATGTCTT
Organism: Cylicocyclus nassatus; assembly: GCA_958299035.1. Taxonomy (NCBI): domain Eukaryota; kingdom Metazoa; phylum Nematoda; class Chromadorea; order Rhabditida; family Strongylidae; genus Cylicocyclus; species Cylicocyclus nassatus. The sequence continues at coordinate 27,677,609 of CATQJL010000001.1, forward strand.
ACGACGATTATTTTTATTCCCACATGCAGCATCTGCTGCAACAATTTTATTCATCGGCAGGCCCTAATCCTGTTCCTGTACTAAATTGGGAGCCTCAGGTGATTTTGATAAGATCAGCTCAAATTAAAAATAAATTTATACATTTTAGCCGTTGTACACTTCGTCCGCTGGCTTGAGCGAGCAGTACTATTCTGATATTTTACCGAATGCTCAACCGAAACCACTAAAACTACTGTTTACCTTGAAATCAATTCAAATGCTACACAGACGAAGACGTTACATACTCAGAATACTGATATATCGAATACTGTCCCAACGGCAAGAAAAACTATTATTTCTGAGAAGTTCTTGATTTGTCATTTTTTGATATTCTAGTGTTTTGCCCAGACTTCCGCACACAAACAATCTTTTATTTTTGAGAATTTTATAAACTGTCTTTCGCAATTGTTTTCTAATCTTTCGCCTAAATTTCAGCATTTAAATAATTATCAATCTTGAGAAGTTTTTGAACTGTCATTTCTCGAATGATATTTTAGTCTTTTGCCCGGATTTAGCACTCAAATAAATTTTTTCTGAAACTTGGCGGTTTTTTGAATAATTTTTCAGTAATTTAACACTTAAATAAAGTTTCAAACCAAGAGAATGTTGGGTTAGTCAGTTTCGATCAGTTGATACTTTATGATGATGGCATGGTTTTTCTCTTTCGTTTGAGCCTAATTTCACCTTCGTACGATCACTTTAAAGGTTTTTGGCTTAGAGCCAGCCCTGAAATTCAATTCAGATTTTCAACATTCCTTGGCTAGGTTCCAAAGAGACTCTCAGGGGGCGGGGCTTAGATTGTTGCTATGTCCTAGTGAGTAATCGGAGTCAGCGAGCATGACTGTAACCTGCAGGCACTCCCCGAATCGAGCTAATTAGGCTCGGGTTCTTAAGTTCCGTCCCGCTTTTGATTTTAGCGCACTACGTATTCTAAGCTCAGTCATTCTTCAGATTAGTATTTTTGTTTTTCGATGTGAGAATGAGAAGACTGTTCTGGTCTGAACAGAGTCAAGTCTCTACTCAAGCCCCGCCATCTATGATTGTATCCAGAAAGCCTGGTCAATCGCGATCAGGAAGTTCTTGTATAAAATAATTTTATAATAACATCGGAAGTATTGGAGAAATGAAGTTATAGTAAGGCTTAATAAATATAGTTCTTACTTGTCTAATGATTGCAGACATGCAGACGTTTAGTACGGAATAAGTATCTAGTAGCTTATGACTATGAAGCAATGCAGTGTGCTGTCTTCTGGCACTTGTTAATTGAACAGTTGCTATTTTCAAGCATAACAAGTTGCTTCAACATAAGTCGTGATGATTTTTGTGATATAAAAAGGCCTAATATCAAACATCCAACGAGAAGCTTGCATGAAACTTTCAAAAACTAACTGGCTTTCAATAATTATGGCTGGAAGTAATTTACTTGCCGGCATCCTAGATGCTGGTAAGTTGGCAGATACCGCGAGACTTTGCTTCCGGCGGCAGATCGCGGACTTTATATTTGTTTTGATATGTTTATATTATATTTGTACGCAATTACTGTCTCTGAATTTTGACGATGCAGTCCTCCGCAAAGCGCTGACATCTCCTGCGTTCCAATTGCATGCGTTGACTCGCGCGATTCGCTGACTGATAGACCACTCGGTCGCTTATTGCTGTTCGCAAAACATTGAGGTCAGCACCTCGACGTAGAAGGGGCACGTCGAGATGCCGACAACTCTTCCTCTTTCACGAAAGCACGCTATTTCTGGCAATTAAATTTCTGGCAATTTTCTGGTATTTCTGATATTTCTATTTCTCTCTGATCTGCTGGCACCTGCACCTCGCAGATTTGACGAGACAGGTTGCCGGCAACTGAGCTCGCGAAGTTGCCAGCAGCTCCATCTGCGCTTTTCAGTATTCCCTTACAGGGAGATTCCCGAAACTTCAAATTTGTTGAGGGTTCGAAGTCGCAATGACACTATCATCCAGGAACTTTTCTAAAGAAAGCCTTCAGACGGCCTAGATTTGGGATTTTACAAGGGAATGGTCAGAAGTCGTCAAGTAGCCAAACCAAACAAGCTCTATACCATTCGATGCGGTATGAAACGCTGAGTTCGAATCTGTCTTCCTTATCTGCTCATCGCTTTTGTGGACGAAGCTACAAGCAGTATTTTTATGGAAAATCGTAGATAAAAACTGTAAAATTGAGTACATTGCTGCAATTTCAGCTCAGCTCTAGGCTTTGAGAATTTAAGAAAGTTAGCTGCATGTTTTGGCCCAGCATTAAAGTGAACGTGGCTCTCTACGGCCAAATTTTCACTTTCACGCATAATTTCTTAGCAAAATATTGGCCTTAAATGGCTTATAGTTTCGTCCAGAGAAGCGATAAGCAGATAAGGAAGACAGTTTTAGAGTCAGCGCTTTATTCTGCATCTAAAGGTATGCAACTTGTCTGGGTTAGCCACTTCGATATTTTCTCAGACAATCGATGGGATACCTCCGGAGCAGAAGTGGCAGGGTCGCGGGCTTTCCCTAGCGGAGGATTGCCACTTCGCGCTCCGGAGCCGTGCCATTTTACGCAATTTGCTGCTCCGGGGCTCTCCCAAAACTGGCGCATTTCCGGAGCAGAGATTTGCGCGTCCCGGAGAGGGGTCCCATTCGTCCTGTTTATGACGTCACCGTGACGTCACGGTGAATGAATGGGACCCCTCTCCGCGACGCGCAAATCTCTGCTCCGGAGGTGCGCCACTTTTGAGAGAGCCCCGGAGCACAAAAATGCGTATGGCAGGGCTCCGGAGCGCGAAGTGGCAGACTCGCGCCGTATGCCCGCCGGAGGTATCCCTTCGACTGTCCGAGTGACCATTCCCTTGCTTGCTTTTGGCGAACTCATGGCAAGGTGCTGTTGCCGGCGAGATCTGCCGCCAGGTCAGGGGGATTACTATTGGCCTTTATGTTCAAGGCATGCTGGCGGGTGCAAAGTTCCACCTGTTGGTACTTACCGTTAGATCCGCGGTTCGCGGCAAAATTTACTTAATGGGTGCAAGTACGTATTAAAAACATTTTTGTCAATGGGCTGACATTCTTCTAAGCGCTCTGCGAGAGACGAGTCCTTGGTGTTCGGGCAGAGTATATGTAGTCTGCAAATTCAGTTAATATGGAGGATTGCATAACCATGTCTGCAGATTTCGCCTGTGTTGATGTTATTTATATCAAATTACAAAAATCATGTTTCCACGTAAATGCATTGGCGCACATTCGCATCTTGACATAGCATTTTTGAGAAAATGTCAAAAATTATTTGTAATTTCTCTGTATCAAATCCCATACGATTCATACGAAAAAAAAATTTCCGATTTTTGAATTTTGAATATCTTTTCCACCTCTAGTTTCGACGTGCTAGCGGCATCAGAGTGCTGCCATAAAGAGCAGCGAATATATCCTGAAAAATTACAGGTGAAAAACAACACACTTAGGCGCAAAGAAAAATTTTAAGAAAAAATTTTGAATGTGGCTACAAAATTGTCGGAGCCTTGCTGGCTCTTATATGCGACATTAGTCATGCTGGTGGGAAGACTTTGTCACTATGTGCCGGAAAATTGAGATTTTAGAAAGTTCTCAAAAATTTTCAATATTTTACGGAAAAATGTAGAAAAATTATCCACCAACCCACTGTGAAGCGTCAATGTCGTGCGCGCCACTTTCTACCCCTTCCACTTGCGATCAAGGTGGTTGCGAGCTAATCAACTTAGAAAACTAATAATCTTGGACACGCTGAATCGCCGTATAATATGTAAGCTGCAGCACTATGTTGTTGCTTTATATTAGGTTGTCCGGAAATTAATGCAGGTTTTGAATTTCAACCGCAATAATTCATAAATTTCTCATTTCTGAGTAGCTTGCAAGCTACCATTTGATAGAACAAAGCAAGCTCTACAAGATGGTTCTCTTGCTTTTGCAACAGCTCTCATCCACCTCGAGTTTCGAACCAAAAACTAAAAAGACTCAGCAGTCCGAACAATTGAGAAAAATCGTAACTCAGTTCACAACAATCCTGCAAAAATTCTAACTCGCTCACATTAACACAATCCATATAAGGCATCTATTATACTTGGGACCGAATCGAATAATTATTCGATCATTCGAATAAATCATTCGAATGCGAATGATTCGAAAAGTCGAATATTCGAAAATCTGAGATTTCGAATAAAATTCGAAAGTCGAATATTCGAAATTTTCAGTTTTCGAATATATTCGATAGTCGAATATTCGAAAATCTTCATTTTCGAATATTATTCGGAAGTCGAATATTCGAAAATCTTCACTTTCGAATATTATAAAATGGGGTCTTGATATCCCCTTACCACCTGGCCACGCGGGCGTTGCTTTTCACGGTCGAACACCTCAAACTTGGGTAATTAAACCTTTATTATAAATCCAAATAAAGCGAGTACAAAACGACTACCAAGTAAATGCTAAAGCGACTACAAAACTACCAACTAAATACGACAACGATACACAAAGGGAATATGTGCCATCCAAACAACCTGGACATGACTGTGAGGGACCTGTGTGAGAAAACTGTGAGGGACCTGTGATAGGAGAACTGTGAGGGACCTGTGATCAAGCTGTGAGGGGTTATGACTAAGATGGCGCAGGATAAAAACTAAATAGATCAGTATACAAAAGGGGAAGAAAAAATAAATAAAGCAATCGCAATAAAACAATCACAAAAATGTACAACAAAAATCATACATATAAGAAGAACAATCGCAAAAAGAGTTAACAACCGCAACTAAGCATTCTTGCCCTATATATGCTAAAGCAAGTCGCGCTATGCTTTGGGAAGGCTGGCTATGCTTTGGGAAGGCTGCCCCGATATCACTTAGCAATTCTTTACTCTCTTATTTTCGCATAGACAATCGCAAATCTTTCGCGCAGTCATGTTTTGAGAAGCGCTATGTTTCCCCTTTATCAGATTTCACAGCAATAACTGTGTTTACCGCACTTTGAGCTCGCCCAAAGATCGCGGAACCGCGATATATTATTCGATAGTCGAATATTCGAGGGTCAATCATTCGATCATTCGATGTCCATCAAATATTCGAATATTCGTTGTGCACCGAATATTCGGAAATTCGATAAGAATTGACTATTCGTATGATTCGATAAGCACCAAACTCGAGAATTCGATATGCATGGCGTATACGGGGTGTCTTAAAAGTATCTACACACCGTTTGATCGCTAATATTCTCAAATTCTTTTGCCAATTTCTGGGTAACATCCAGTGGGAATGGCTTCAGCTTATAGATACAGCAGAAAGCGAATCACTCATGTTTTTCTTATTGTGTGTTATTACAGTAGGAAACTCCAGCTAATAGACCAACTGCAAAATAAGACATCCAAAAAAAGTGTCCCCAAAAAAGGTCTAAAATCTGTGCAGCAGCGTTTTACGTATGCTGATTTTACTACGCACGAGTTTTCAAGCTTTTCAAATGGCAATCACAATTTTGAAAGGCGTTGCAAAACACTTATTACGGCATCGTTTGTTAACCAACAAGATTCCCATAGGTACCACGTCATTTCGTGCCTTTCGCTATTTTGGACGCGTTAACCTCGGGCAGTTCCGTTGAAATCTCAGGAGAAACGTGTCAAAAAGAGCGAAAGGCAGCGTCGCACCACGTACGCACGCTGGTTCACATGAGAACTTTTCTGGGCACACAGGATACCTGGCGTAACTTTTGAAAAAAGCATTACGGTTGAGTGCAAATTCTACATAAAGTAAATGTCTGCAGAAATGTGAGGCAAGACCTTCGACCCTTTTGATTCTTTTTCTTGGGGAAATTGCTCTTAATGTTCTGAAACCCGCTTCAATCTTACGGTAATTTTACAACATTGAAAAGCGATTGATAAATCGCCCCATACTCTAAGTTGATGCCAGCCTACAGATCTACATACTGTTGGGACTGCTGTATATCCAATCGCAACTCTCAGTGAGGGTATATAATCTTCTTTGAAGTAAAAATCTCTTCATAACCGTCACAGGAGAGCTTTTAGGTTCCTAAGTCGCTTCACGTCACGACTAAACCGTTTTTCCATCGTAAATTGTAACATAAGAATGTACCCCATTTTTTAGCACTTACATGAAACAATTTATTCTTAGTGTTTTGGCCTTTCATAGGCAGTCCCAATGACGTAAATTAATCGATTAGTATTCGGAAATCGAATGATATTCGAAAATCGAATAACATTCGAGAACCGAATAATATTCGAAATTCGAATAACGAATGATATTCGATATTCGAATATTATTCGATTCGAAATTTTCATTTTCGAATAATATTCGATAGTCGAATATTCGAAATTTCCGATTTTCGAATATTATTCGATATTCGAATATTCAAAATTTTTTATTTTCGAATATATTCGATATTCGAATATTCGAAAAAAATTTCGAATTTCCCCAAGTATAGCATCTATAAACGCAGTTGCCGTATTTTTGTCTCTGTCAGAAATAAGAAACGGAAATGTGCAATGCCAGAGTGATGCTGTGCCGTTCCCACATAAGTAGATGTATACTACTAACCCGTAGAGGTACCGTAAATTTCCAGCTCTCTACAAGCTATAGTTCTCGAAAAATATCGAATGCAGTTTTCTCTAGTCGTGTGGTCCAGGCTAAAATTCAAATTTTTCGAGAACTATAGCTTGCAGAGAGCTGGAAGTTCACGTTTATACCTCTACGGGTTTGTAGTACACATCTATTAGGTTGGTGTAAAAGTAATGCACGTTTCTCTAGCCCTTGTTTCAAGATAGCTTATCTCTGTCGAGGTTTCTCCTATGAAACTTACCCAGCATATTGTCAAGAAGCTTTTTTCATGCTCTATTCAATGGTGTTTGAAAGAATCTTCTAGCCTTATTCTTTAAAAATTTATAGAGCTTCATACAAGCGCACTCAAAACCAGAATTTCATTGCACTTACTTTTTGAGCCAGGAATCCAAGCGCGAGTAAAAGCATTCTTTTGAAAATTTAACTACTGTATGAAGTGGAAATTTTCGTTATACACGCTTTACTGTTTTCCTAGAAATTACTTAGACTGAGATCTCGGCGCCTCAACATGAGTGGTGGTTTTGGCCATTCTGTGGCCTATAGATTTCCTTTGAAGTGGGCAACCGCCAAAGTTCTGCTCATTTCTGTAAGCGTAAGGATGGGCCTCCTTTGACAGTTTTTGCAGAAGTGTGGAAGCTGTTCAGTACACAGAAATTCAAAAATCTCCATATTTTGGGATTTTTAAGGCTACGAAAAAAAATTTGAAAAAAGCAGACTATTTTGAATATTATTTTTATCCTTTTCGCAAATATTCTTTGTTTGAGCCGTGTACTTTTTTGTACTACTGGCTTGCGGCTACAAGCCAGTCAACTTATCATTCATACCGACAAATCTTGAAGGAAGTTATGATCAGTTAAATACGAGTTTCCGAAAAATTTTTTTTGCTTATCAATCTATATTTTTCCACCGATTTGCGATAATAACATAAATTAATGTGCGCTGTATAGAGAGAGGTTTGTTGCCTCTGATGAACTTTGCCACACTGAAAAATGCGGATTTTTCAAAAAGTTATAGCACGTCAAAGTGAGAACTCGCAAAACGCGCATTACTTTTGCATCAACCTAATACTTATGTGGGAACGGCACAGCATCACTCTGGCAAATGCACGAAAATTCCCGTTTCTTATTTCTGACAGCGACAAAAATATACGGCAACGGCGTATATAAATGCCTTATATGAATTGTGTTAACGTGAGCGAGTTAGATTTTTTGTAGAATTTTTGTGAACTGAGTTACGATTTTCCTTAATTTTTCGGGCAGTTGAATATTTTTAGTTTTTGGCTCGAAACTCGTGGTGGATCGGAGCTGTTGCTAAAGCAAGATAACCCTCTTATAGAGCTTTCCTTGCTCTATCGAAAGGTACCTTGCAAGCTACTTAGAAATGAGAAGTGTATGAATTATTGCGGTTGGAATTCAAAACCTGCGTTAATTTCCGGACAGCCTGATATTAGTTTGCCCCCAAAATTTTTGTCCATTTTCTCTTCGCTCACTAAAGCTTACTGAACACCAATCCATGGACGATTTAGGCACCATTTGATTCAGATTTTCATCCTCTTTCTTGCAGCCACATTTGCTCTCTGATCTACTCTGTCTTTGCGAAGTTATCGCCATGACTTTTTGAGCAGCTCAGCAGTGACGCCAAATCTTTCCTGATTTTAAAAAAATTCTATACTGATACTTCTAAGGAGCGCTAGTAACTATTATGTAGAGCAAAGCTTTGTCTACATTGTAAACATTTTAGATTACATGGAACACGTCTGCCAAGTTCGTTAAAATTATTTAATCAACAAAAACCGCGGCTTTTTGATTATACCGCGCAAAACTACCTGAAAATTCCCAAAAGCTGCTTTTTCACAGCAATTCAAACTTGGAAATGTTCCATAAATAATGTTTGATAAGAATCATGTTTCAATTCGAAGAAACTCTAAGAACTTTCGTGTATTCGCTGCAGTTGCGTGATTCATAACTTTGCCAAAAATCAAAACCTCAGAAGAAATAATTTTTGAAACCAAAAAAAGCAGATTAAAAAAATTTAGATATATCGCCTTATAGTCCGAGAATTGCTTTATTTATTGCATACTTAAATCTCTCGAAAAGTCGGAATGAAATTTCAAAAAGTTAGCCTAACTCTGAGCAGACAAAATCGGCGGGTGGAAAATTTTGGCAAATCAGAAAGAATACAAGACTATAGTTTAAAAATGTATCCTTAAGAAAGAGAAGAAAAAACTGCATCGAATGCATGTTGAAACTCGTTCATTTATTGCGCGGAGTTTTATAGTGCTTTGAAAAAACGGACAAAACTTTCGGGACAACCTAATACAGTGTCTCAAAAATGTGAACACTGGTTGATCGTCAATAATTTCCTCGCTATCATGTTTTCGCCGAGCTTGAGACACCATTTTATAGAGCGAGTCCAACTTGGATATACAGTATGGAACGAACCATAGATCGTTCTTCATTACTGTAGGATTACGGTAGCAATTTTGACAAAATTTCAGGCCATTGGAAACCATAACCTGCTTCAAAACAAAACCAAACAGGCCAAAAACTCTCATACTATGGTAATAGAAGCCGCTAATTGCGAAAATGAAACTTCCACTTTACTGTGATGCTTTTTTTCAAGGATATCCATGGTAAATCGTAATAACTGAATTCCCAGCATTCGTCAGGAATGTGATTACACCGTCAAAAAAGCTAAGAACATTCGTAATAAGTTGTGCAGTGGAATCAGCGTGCGCAAAAACCCTAGTACACGATTTTTCACATTTTTTGGAAAAAATTTTATTAAGTGACATATTTCAGAATGGATTTACATGCTAGAAGTTCTTACCGTAATGCTACAGTAACGAAGAGTGGTCGGTGTTCGCTCTATACTATATATCTAAGTTGAACCTCGCTCCACAGAATGGTGCCTCAAACTCGGCGAAAAACATGAAAGCAACGAAGTTATTAACGATCAAACAGCGTTAACATTTTTTGGGACACCCTGTATTACTTTAGACTGCTTTTTGAAGATTTTGTGAATTTCGCAACCATGCAATGCTTGTTCTAGAGTTCTCTTGCACTACATCAACTTTATAAGAAGAATCTTGTTTAACGTGCAATGTGAATGACACTCTTAGGCTCAGCGCTAGTAACCCACTTGAGTTATGATCCACCAGGTGTTTCCAATTACATGCGGTGGTCAACGCACTTATATGAGTCACAATGTCGTCATCTTGTCATCTGAATTTCAGTTTAATAATATTTTTTCACTAAGTGTGTCTTTTCATATTAAATCAAACACTCGGCAAGAGTGCATTTTAGCTGTGCAGCTATCGTATAATAGGCAGTTTGAGCGAAAAAGCGTGTGATGCAAAGCTCTCTATTAGCAGTGCAGTCATTTTTGGTAAGAATGATGGTTATTGAACATATATGATATCACATTTAGAATAGTATGAAATGACGTCACGGATTTGCAAATATACAGCTAAGCTTAATCACAGAGCAAATTTAGGAAATTATAGCGCATAGACAGTAGTGTTATATCTTGGCTAATGTTGACCTGTCAATATCCCATTGTTCTAAAATGCGTCTAATTGTCCTCACTAACGTCTGATTCGTCTATACTTTTTTGTCTAATAAAATGATAGGCATCACACAAAAAGGATTGAGAAAACACTGGCTAACCATTTGTGAATGTCGCTAATTGAAGATTATTCGTAATCTCGAGCAAAGGGTGGCTATTATGATGTTGCACCACAAGCAGAGTTTGCTACGTTTTGATTTGAAAATTCAAAGTTTTTTTCAATTTCTTTAACATCTTAATCATTCATTCCTAAACTAATTCTCAAATTATATGACTGAGTGTTCCATAGCAATTAGATGCAATCGGCATCTGTTAGTGTAGCGTATCCTAACTGACTACTCACTCGTTGCAAAATACATAGAAATTTTTTCCAAAAACGTCTATTCCGACTTATTCTATCCTTTGCAAACGGGATGCTAGCAGGATAGCAGAGCAGAAATAAGCTGATTGTAAAACAGCAATATGAAAATTTCAAACATTTTGACTTTTATAGATATGAAGCGTTCGTATCATTCAATCGCTAATTTAACAGCATTGGTTGTTATCTACCTGCGCAGCATGCTGCTGTAGATGCACGCAAAACAGCAGTCACTTCATCGTAAATCTAGATTAGGCTCGAGTTCGTTCGCTTACTCAAGTCAGAATTTCTCGTCTGTGCTAAACTGCGATGTACTTTTTTTTTTTCATATTCATAGAATGCAATCGCAAAGGTTTTCATAAGATAGTATGTACCTAGGGTATCCCAAAAGTACATTGTATGTACACAAGCAGCTTTTTAAGCGTTTATAACTCTTTTCGCACATAGTCTTTTCTATAGAATCAGGTACCATTCAGTAGAGCAGGGTTCAGCTTAGATTCACAGTATGAAGCGAACCATCCATCGCTCTTCATTACTATAAAACTACAGTAGGAACTTCCGGCATAATCACTGTGGATTAGGCCGCTTAAGAGAATAATACCAAAAAAATCTGAAAGTTGTGTAGCGGTTTTTTGGACATGATGATTTCACTAGACGACATTTTACGAGTTGTTTTGGTTCAACCACATTATTAAAAAAAGCTGAAAAAACGTGGTTGCGATTTACTGAACATAGCTTGTGAAAAAAGCCTTACGGTAAAGTGCGGCTCTCATTTTCGTAACCAGGTGTTCAATTTAGCTTAAGGATAGATTTCGGCTCTTTAGCATCTCCTCTGAGGCGATATGTAGCTACTGATAGGTCTAATTGTACAGCAATGAAGAGAGATGGATGATCCTCTGCACGCGGCGAATTTAAATTGGAGCCTGCTCTATCGAATGATACAAGAAGCTAACCATAAGCAAAAGACTTTGTGGAAAGAGAGCTACCAACAGTTGAGAAACGTACTTACTTTTGAGACGCCCTGTATTGGTAGTGCGTAAAATATTTCAAGTGTAGTCCACATAAGCAATAACCGTTTATGACTCTCTTTCCTCAATGAAAAACGCTATTTAAGACCAAGAATTACAAGTCACGTATTCAAACTCTCTATATAATTTGCATTACACAGACAAGCTCTTTTTGAAAATTTGTAACCCTAGAAGTAGTCATTGCTTGATGGTCCTTAAAACTTGATTTAATGAAAGGCTTACAAAGCCTAGATTTAGCGTGAAGATTTCTGCAATAAAAATCTTTTGTGATGAAAATGTTGCTTAAGCTAAATTTTCTTTCGTAATCTCAGGTCATTGAAAGAACAATAGACCATTTTTCTGTAGCTTTCGCTGATTGAAAGGTGCAAGAGAAGACAGAACAGATAAGCTGACTTCTGTAACATTTCGTACACCCCTTGAAACACTGTTCATAATCAGAATAGACCCTAAGCCACCGCTTACCCAGAAACAACTGTCAACTAATCTTGAAAAGATTTTCGTCTGTGCAAATCCTCGGCTATTGCAATGTCTTGGTACTATAGCAACATGCTTCAGAAAGAAAGATTCAGCATGAAGTTTCTATCAAGAACATGGTAAGAATACGATTGTGTTGAAAACATAGGATTTACGTGGTAAGTCGAATATTTGATTTCCCGAAAGCTAGAAAAGATTTGTGCCAATTTCATCTAAAAACAGATTGTAAAAAAACAGAAAAACAGAATACTTTGTAAAAAAACAGACTCCTTTAACTCTTAAAACATTCACGGTAATACGACCCACAGTTGAGTCGTACATGCTTTGCCTTTTCGAATAATAAGACCCACCGGTGGGCCCGGTGGGTCGTAAGATTTCCGAAAGTTCTAGCTTTGCTAGTTTGCGATGAAAGCGGTTTTGGCCATGATCGAGGACTAGGTGAAGTTCCAGCCAGAGTAATCCGGGCTCGGGATACTTGTAATGTTACAGTAGGTATACCGTACATAGAGGTAAGGCGCAGACTTTATCTCAGTCATTTTTGAAAACTCAAGTTTACATGCACAGAAAATACGAACAGGGCAAGAAATCATAGCCCAGAAACCCCAAAACATAATTTCTCACGAAAATCCGTCATGTTGGGTTTGTACAGGATGTTTACAGTAACTTTATTCGATGCCAAAAACTGAATAAGACCCAATAAAAATTATTATTTTTACTAATTCTATTGGTTTTTTGATTTGTTCAACTCAAGAAGCCTAAGCCTGCTACGGCATGCTGTTTATGAAAATAATATTCCCAAGTTCTAAAACCGCCTACTTACATCAGTCTCTTAGTTCTTACGAAAAATCTACCGTACTGCACTGCAGCTCCACTGTGAAGTGGTAGTGAACAATTTGGATACTAAAATCGTTAATAACACGTGAAGTAACCCCAAAACACATTTTGCACGAAAATGCAGGATGTTTGGTTTATACAGAATGTCTACCATAACCTTATTGGAGCCAAAAACTGAAATATATCATATTTTGATAATCAGCGCTTTTAATAAACCCTCAAGGAAAATTCTTAAAAACATGTTTTGGATTTGAGTGGTGCACGATTATTGCTACCTGCTAACTTCTTGCAATTACAACTTTCCAACCCCTTCGCATCCTCCAACACGACCTCTTCAGATCTGCCATTTCCTTTGTTCATGCCTGACCCTGCACATAATTCTGACCGCATGCATAAACATGAACTCCAAAAGCAGCTAAAGGAGTTACACATCCGGATAGTCAGAAATCTGGTTCTGCCCTATTTATCCCTTTAGGTGTTCTTCTTACTACCCTCACTATTACATTTACAGAAGTGGTGGCCGCATAAGCCGCTGAAACTTTCTGCATGGTTTTCCTCTGACCCTCAGTGTTTAACTACTTTCATGAGACATTCATATTTCTTTGTGATCAACAACAATTGAGAGTTGTGATGTGTATCAATCTTAGCGCTGCTATGCACGTTTCTGATGGGGGAAAAATTTAGAAAAATTAACGGTTGCGATGCAGAGTTCACCAAAACACTGTGGCAAACACTCCCGGTATTATTTTCATCCATGCACCTGCTGAGCCTTAAAATGGTTACTCAAGCCGGCACACGTACTTACAAGGGAAGATGTTTAGTCGAAATAGCCTTTTGAGTCGCGATGCATTTTGTCTTGAAGAGCATGAAACGCTGATTTCAAATCTGCCTCCCTATCTGCGGAGCGTTTCTGGACGAAGAGTTATGAGCGTTTATAAGAGCAACAAATTGAACCCAACTAAGTTCTCGGACAGAATTCACGGAATGTTATCTCCGCGATTCTTCGAATGACACAAACAGTTACAAGTCCATCGCATTCCGATCATCTTGCATTTCGGTTGTGATAGTTGACACCACCATTGAACGTGGTGGGAAACTGTCATAATCGAAATGCAAGATGATCGGAATGCAATGGACTCGTAAATGTTTGTCTCGTTCGAAGAAACGCGGCGATGATATCCCGTGAACTCTGCCCAAGACTTTAGCAGGGCATTCAGTTTGTTGCTCTTACAAACGCTCATAACTCCTCTTCCAAAAACGCTCCGCAGAACTGTTGTTTTCTTTAAAGAATCGCGGCGATAAAATCGCGTGAACTTGTTAGAGGTCTAAGATGAAAGCAGTCGTAATATTCTTTCTAGCCCTAAAATGGCGCAGTAGGTTTTGTCTGGACGCTCCAAGCAATAAGTACTCTTAGCTCAAATGTACCTTCACCCATCGCCGCCTCATTTGGCTAGGAAAATTTTGATGTTTATCATTTAATTTTTTGTATCCAAAACTTCATATCCCCTTGCACGGCAGAGCTCCGCAGATAAGGAAGGCAGATTTGGAATCAGCGTTTCATACTTTTGCAAATGGTGCAAATAAGTGCATCCCAATTTGAAAGGCCACTTCGAATAAACATCCTCACCGAGTTAGTAGAGCGTCCCATCCGACGCAGGTTGCAAGAACAATAAATTCTGTTATCCTGTGTTTCGCAGTTTTTAACAGAAATTATAGTTTTATGCTTATTATTCGTCCATTTATTTATTTATCAGCAGTGCACTAAATGAACAAATAAACTGCAAAACGTGAATCAGCTAGGTAGATGTGATGACTTACAGATTACTATAGCCAGGCTCGTCAGTCCCGGTTCCGGTACAAAAAACCGATGAGGAAGGAGGGAGAAGGGGTTATAGATTGCAATAACAACCGTAAATAATGATATTCCTTTTTCCACACTTTTTTCTCTTTTTTGAGCAGTATCCGCGAACAGTCAAAATACTCTTTACCATAATTGCTACATTATCAGAAGGAAATTCTGTGAAACTCCTGTTTTACTGCACTCGCAGCAATTTCTTCTCAAATTACTTGCCATGGAAACTAATCTTATCGAATGGTGTAGGTAAAACAATGGCTCTTAAAACATTAATCGCTTGAAAAAGCATACTGATTTGATTACACTGTATACGAAAAGTTGCCACATGGCTTGATCAAGACGTGTGATCTAATTCCTGCAAATCACAACCTCCACTTAATTATGTTTACTTAAAAGGTGATAGAATATACAGGGTTCTATTCACTTCGTTTGTCGCTTCTGTGCAAGCCTATTCACTTTGTTGTACTTGAACTAATCATAAATCTTGAATTGAGAGATTTGGAAAATGACGATGATTGAATCAAATTAGTTAAAAAGGATGAAAGGGCACGAAGTGCTTAATTTTTGCTTAGCAGCTCCAATCCAGCACTTGGCTCATCATGACAAACATCTTGTTCGGAAAAAATGCAGGAATTGGTTTAGCTAAAATTTTGACAGATTTTCATGCTTCATTTGATAGCCTTTTGATTTCATAAGAAGTTATGCCTCAACACTTTCAGTCTACAGTCTTATTTGTGCAGTGGGTCTTGGCATCCACTTTACATTTCGAAGCGCTAGTTAAGAACATGAGTCTTGCAGAACAAGTGCTATATTCTTGTACATTTTGAGAATCTCTAATTAGCATTAGCAGATATTTATTTTTCATAAAGATTTTGCTTGCGTTCAAGTACTAATTAGAACATTGCATATTGATAGAGCAAAACAAGAGTCCTATAAGATATTCACAACTTCCTATAAGATCAAACGCTGAGAGCATGAAACATAATTTCCACTGAATATCTATCTTTTTTGGAAAAAGTTTTGCGTTATCACAATGCGTTTCATAACTACAATACTTATGAAATAGGCGGCAAATTCTGGCGTTTCTGGATGCACATAACAGATGAAGTATTGTCTGTACCTCTGTGATCTTCATATGATATTGAATAAAATGACATCCAGCAGATATTTCGATTCACATATTAAAATGCACTTACAAGGAAAGGAAGGCTGGTCGAAGTGGCCTTCGAAATGAGATGTATACTGCCTCGTAGAGCTTAGAACGCTGATTCCAAACCTACCTTTGCTATCTGCTGCGGGCTTCTGGGCGAGGAGTTATGAAGGTTTTTGTGAGCAAAAATCTGAATGCAAAAGTAGGCTAAAATCAGTCGTAACATTTTTTATAGGGCTTAATTAGTAGTCGGGTCACTCGGTGCAACAAATATCCTTGATTCAATTATACCGATTCGTTGCTGCCTCATTTGAACATTGGAAAAAGGTTACGACTGATTTTACCCTATTATCGCATTCAGATTTTTACTCACAAAAACCTTCATAACCTCGCCCAGAAGCCCGCAGCAGATAGCAAAGGTAGATTTGGAACCAGCATTCCAAGCTCTACAAGGCAGCATACACTTCATTCCAAAAGGCCACTTCGACCAACCTTCCTTCCCTTGTTAGAAGCATGTTTATTCTCCCACTGTTTCACGACTAAAAGTTATCTACAAGCAAGGTATTTTTTCAAGGAAATAAAAACTCAAATGATGGTTCCTGTAGTTGACTTGGCCATTCGGTGGTTTTGTCACTTTATCACAGACAGTGGACATGCTCCTGATAAATTTTCACAACTTCGAATCATTGTCGCTCCATGTGCTTAACAGGGATAACAGTTCTTTCAATAACTTGAATGCTTGTATCTGCATAGAAAGGTCATGGCATTATACTCCCAAAATACTCCATGGTATTTTCAACAAAACTTCATGCTGATTATCGCTAAAGTTACAGGTAGTACTGGTAGGGAACGGCAGTGCCTGGTCCTACCTCCACATGCGCTATGTGTCGTGAAATGTGTTGTGTCTCGAGGACTTGTAGAAAAAACTGCTCTTATAATACCTCTTAGCAGTCTGTGCTCAAATTTTTTGATTGACAAATGATTTTTCAAGTCACAAGATAGCCTCGGATTATGGCGCAGAGCCAGCTAAGGTTTCTAAATGATAATGAAATTATCTTAAATGAGTCTAGTAGGTTTCTCACCGTTGCAGCTGTATGAACCAAATCTCTATTGAACTACATCATCAATTGGCTCATACTTTTTCTTGTAACAAGGATCTGGCGAAGGTTCTCCACAGTTTTGCATGTTATGAGGTTCAAGTGTTAAACTTTCAGTAAGAATAAGAAAAAGGGTTGCTAAAAAGTAATGTAAACCAGACTACTGCCCCTCTCCCTTCACTTCCACGAGCTTCAAAAGAAAATACTACGCTTCACTGCAGCACTGCACTTCGGGTCAACCATCGCCAGAAACCTGGCGATGCTCGCTACCTTCTCCTAAATTTTTGGAGAATTTTGGGGAATACTTTCATGGCATAGCTGTTCTTTTGGAGGTTGAAATCAGTTCACAGACGCAAGGAACAACAAGAAATGGAGCCGTCATATTGACAAAGTATTCTGTGCCAAACAGGTTTGTTAGGTGATCTTTATTAATCCAATCGAGGCCTAACGTTTCGACGCCTTCGTCTTCCTCAGAGGCCTGAAAATGGCTCAAAGTGTCATCTGTAGCTCCACGCCATCAAACACCCTTCCTAATCCTGCTAGTTCTCGACTTTCGCCTGACTTCCCTATTGCAAAAACGTCAGGGCGGAAGATGAACATACCGACAGATCACCACTATGCGAGTTTCCGCACCGGAAATGATGGTCACGGCGGAAGAATGAAGTATACCATAGATGACCATCGTATGTCATCTACAGATCGCATAATGATATGAAGGGAAGAAAGTCGGAGGTTATGGACAGGCACTCATTTTTGTTGTTCATAGCTGGATTTTTCACTGAAATCCAGAACGCTTCTAACGCTTTCCTAGCCGAGGTTTCCTTTTCGTAAGTTAAGATTTTACATCTGATATTAAAGTCATCTCCACCATGCGTTTCAATTCTATGCCTGCCCAGAGGTGATAACTGGGTTTTACGCCTTTTATCTGTCAAGTGTTCATTTATGCGAGTGCCTAATGGTCTTCCTGTCTCTCCAATGTAGAGTGCATTACAACTAAGACATTCAATTTGATAAATCACTCCCACTTTAGCACAATCGCCTAGTTTACCGTGCGGGCATACTACGCAGCATTGCTTCAACATACAGTATCGATCATACAATCTATTTCTAACTAACTGCTTTTTGATGTTGTCGTTCGGAATGGACACTAAAGCAACATCATCTTGCAGTTCTGCGCGTTGTATGCATTTTCGAAAAGCCGCATTGACGCTATCAGAGATAAACGGAAGGCATAGTGGAAGCTTATTATCGTTATGAATGTTGTTACCATTTCTAAGATGTTGACTATGTGGTATAGAATGGTACCCATTGCTGCAAGCAATCTGTGACGCTAAATCTCGTGACTCGCAGCGTTCTCTTTCTCCAGAGCACATCTGCATAGCTGTTCTGAACATGTTTCCAATGACAGCTCTCTTCACGGATGCTGGATGTGCGGATTTTATATTTATAAGGATATTCTTGGAGCTCTCTTTACGGAACCATTTCACGCTCACAATGCCCTTGGACAACTTCACTTGCGCGTTGAGATAGGGTAGCCACCCGTTATCTGGTGCTTCTCGAGTGAGCTTTATGTACCGCGATTGCTGGTTGAAAAGGTCGAAACACATGTCCATTTCGGACTGCGTGGAGGTGACAATACAGCAATCATCGATGTAACGGCAGTACATCAGCGGCATGCGAGCTAATACCGGTTCTTCAATTTTGCTCATAAAGCAAATGGCGAGCACTGGCGCTAATCTTTGACCCATAGCTAAGCCGCGTATCTGGGAGTAATAGGTCCCAGACCATCTAAAGATGTTGCACTTCAAACATTCGCTGATCAGGGTCATGATTCGCGCTTTGCCCAGTCCAAACATATTCATAGTACCACCGTATTTATCCAACATCTCCGATAAAGCCTGCAAGGCTTGCTCATTCTGCACATTGGTATAGAGTGAGATCACGTCAAATGACTCGATCACTGCGCTCGAATCAAACCTAGCGCTTTGGAGTTGTTTGATAAATTCATGCGAGCTGGACAAATGTGCCGGTATCTTTGGTAGCAGCTGGCTCACTATTTTGTTCAAGAACCACGAGATTCTGTCGGTAGGGCCGCCTACACAACTGATTATTGGTCTAATTTTGTAAGTTTCCTCAGACATTGAGTCCATGTCCCGTAAAGAAAGCTTGTGCGTTTTTAGAAGGCTGTAAAACACTGGACAACTTGGACTCCTCAATTTCAACCTGCTTATAAATCTATCCTCTAGTCCGGCAGATTTGCCTATTGCCGTCCAAGTGTCATTCAGTTTCTTGCATTGTAACTGGAATTCCTTCTCAGAGACTACTCTGTACGTCGTAGAGTCGGCTAGATGGGCTGTTGTTATGCGGCGGTCTAACTCTTGGGGCATTACCACAAACTCGCCACCTTTATCGCTTACAGACAATCGTACTGAACCGTTTGAAACGAGTTCACGCATCTCTTTGAATCCCTGCCATTGTCTGCGTGTCAGGTTGCTCTGATGCTGTCGCTTTGCTCTGTTGAGAACTTCTAGAACACCCGAGCATAAGAGACGGAACTTGATGTCTACTTCAAGAACGGGTCCGGGTTGTCTGTAAAACGATGGTGGGAATGGAATTGTTGGTAGTAAGCTTTGAGAGTTGTTGACTGCTGTCGTTGCGGGACTCTTGTTTCTCTCTCGTATTCTTAGAGAGTCTCTGAGTTTGTGCAGGCTTCCGACTACTTTGCGACAAATCGCAGCGTTAACATTCTGTGCAGGTGAGAATGAAGGGCCAAGGCTAAGAAGCTCTTCGATATTAGTGGAAATTTGAGCGTTGCCAATAACCGTAACTCTCGACTTTCCTTCATTGTGACATGCAAGATGTTCAAAGCGGTTGTCGGATCTGTCATTTCTACCACGTGAACAATTTTTACATAGATCAGTGAGGAGTCGGTCGTACTTTGCTCGGAGTTCGGACTTGATCTTAGATCGAATCAAACTACAGATTTGCTTTGACCCATCCTCAATCCTCCTCCAACGTTCAATAGGCAAGAGACGTTTACATGCCTGTTCTTTAGCATTGCATTTCAATAAAGTAGTATACAATGATCTCTGTTTTTGCTTGATGATAACGTTCAAAATAGACTGGTAGATTTTTACTATCTTCGGATCATCTTCGCTGAGATCACAGGTATATCCTATTCTCTTATTCGTGATGAAGGCAGGCAGGATATTCGATTTCTTGCAACGTTGGAGGAACGTTAAGGATTGGCGAACAGCTACCGCCTTTTGTCGAAGCGATAACGTCTCACGTGCCAAGCGGAACAGATTCGGCGGTATGTCTTCCAATAACTTCCAAGTTCCACTTTCTTTAAACCTGGGCATTGTTCGTATTGACAAAGTATTCTGTGCCAAACAGGTTTGTTAGGTGATCTTTATTAATCCAATCGAGGCCTAACGTTTCGACGCCTTCGTCTTCCTCAGAGGCCTGAAAATGGCTCAAAGTGTCATCTGTAGCTCCACGCCATCAAACACCCTTCCTAATCCTGCTAGTTCTCGACTTTCGCCTGACTTCCCTATTGCAAAAACGTCAGGGCGGAAGATGAACATACCGACAGATCACCACTATGCGAGTTTCCGCACCGGAAATGATGGTCACGGCGGAAGAATGAAGTATACCATAGATGACCATCGTATGTCATCTACAGATCGCATAATGATATGAAGGGAAGAAAGTCGGAGGTTATGGACAGGCACTCATTTTTGTTGTTCATAGCTGGATTTTTCACTGAAATCCAGAACGCTTCTAACGCTTTCCTAGCCGAGGTTTCCTTTTCGTAAGTTAAGATTTTACATCTGATATTAAAGTCATCTCCACCATGCGTTTCAATTCTATGCCTGCCCAGAGGTGATAACTGGGTTTTACGCCTTTTATCTGTCAAGTGTTCATTTATGCGAGTGCCTAATGGTCTTCCTGTCTCTCCAATGTAGAGTGCATTACAACTAAGACATTCAATTTGATAAATCACTCCCACTTTAGCACAATCGCCTAGTTTACCGTGCGGGCATACTACGCAGCATTGCTTCAACATACAGTATCGATCATACAATCTATTTCTAACTAACTGCTTTTTGATGTTGTCGTTCGGAATGGACACTAAAGCAACATCATCTTGCAGTTCTGCGCGTTGTATGCATTTTCGAAAAGCCGCATTGACGCTATCAGAGATAAACGGAAGGCATAGTGGAAGCTTATTATCGTTATGAATGTTGTTACCATTTCTAAGATGTTGACTATGTGGTATAGAATGGTACCCATTGCTGCAAGCAATCTGTGACGCTAAATCTCGTGACTCGCAGCGTTCTCTTTCTCCAGAGCACATCTGCATAGCTGTTCTGAACATGTTTCCAATGACAGCTCTCTTCACGGATGCTGGATGTGCGGATTTTATATTTATAAGGATATTCTTGGAGCTCTCTTTACGGAACCATTTCACGCTCACAATGCCCTTGGACAACTTCACTTGCGCGTTGAGATAGGGTAGCCACCCGTTATCTGGTGCTTCTCGAGTGAGCTTTATGTACCGCGATTGCTGGTTGAAAAGGTCGAAACACATGTCCATTTCGGACTGCGTGGAGGTGACAATACAGCAATCATCGATGTAACGGCAGTACATCAGCGGCATGCGAGCTAATACCGGTTCTTCAATTTTGCTCATAAAGCAAATGGCGAGCACTGGCGCTAATCTTTGACCCATAGCTAAGCCGCGTATCTGGGAGTAATAGGTCCCAGACCATCTAAAGATGTTGCACTTCAAACATTCGCTGATCAGGGTCATGATTCGCGCTTTGCCCAGTCCAAACATATTCATAGTACCACCGTATTTATCCAACATCTCCGATAAAGCCTGCAAGGCTTGCTCATTCTGCACATTGGTATAGAGTGAGATCACGTCAAATGACTCGATCACTGCGCTCGAATCAAACCTAGCGCTTTGGAGTTGTTTGATAAATTCATGCGAGCTGGACAAATGTGCCGGTATCTTTGGTAGCAGCTGGCTCACTATTTTGTTCAAGAACCACGAGATTCTGTCGGTAGGGCCGCCTACACAACTGATTATTGGTCTAATTTTGTAAGTTTCCTCAGACATTGAGTCCATGTCCCGTAAAGAAAGCTTGTGCGTTTTTAGAAGGCTGTAAAACACTGGACAACTTGGACTCCTCAATTTCAACCTGCTTATAAATCTATCCTCTAGTCCGGCAGATTTGCCTATTGCCGTCCAAGTGTCATTCAGTTTCTTGCATTGTAACTGGAATTCCTTCTCAGAGACTACTCTGTACGTCGTAGAGTCGGCTAGATGGGCTGTTGTTATGCGGCGGTCTAACTCTTGGGGCATTACCACAAACTCGCCACCTTTATCGCTTACAGACAATCGTACTGAACCGTTTGAAACGAGTTCACGCATCTCTTTGAATCCCTGCCATTGTCTGCGTGTCAGGTTGCTCTGATGCTGTCGCTTTGCTCTGTTGAGAACTTCTAGAACACCCGAGCATAAGAGACGGAACTTGATGTCTACTTCAAGAACGGGTCCGGGTTGTCTGTAAAACGATGGTGGGAATGGAATTGTTGGTAGTAAGCTTTGAGAGTTGTTGACTGCTGTCGTTGCGGGACTCTTGTTTCTCTCTCGTATTCTTAGAGAGTCTCTGAGTTTGTGCAGGCTTCCGACTACTTTGCGACAAATCGCAGCGTTAACATTCTGTGCAGGTGAGAATGAAGGGCCAAGGCTAAGAGTACTCTGCGTTGATACCACTGCTT
>CATQJL010000001.1:27700890-27720347 GCA_958299035.1 Cylicocyclus nassatus
GTAATACTTTGTAAAAAAACATACTTCTTTAACTTTTTGACATTCACGGTAATACGACCCACGTTGGGTCGTACATGCTCTGCCTTTTCCAAAAATAAGACCCACCGGTGGGCCCGGTGGGTCGTAAGATTCCTAAAGCTCGCAATTTGCTAGTTTGCGATGCACTACGTGGTTTTGGCACACGATTGAGGACTAGGTGAAGCTCCAGCCAGAGTAATCCGGGCTCGGGATACTGTAACGTAATGTTACGGTAGGTATACCGTTCATAGAGATAAGGCACGGACTTTATCTTAATTATTTTTAAAAACTCAAGTGTTCATGCACAGAAAATACAAATAGGGCAAGAAACTAGAGCCCCGAAACCCCAAGACATAGTTTTTCATGAAAATCCGTCATGTTGGGTTTGTACAGAACATTAAAAATCAATACTTTTACTAATTTTATTGATTTTTCGCGTTGTTTAACCCAAGAAGCTTGAATTTTACATATACAGGTTTTGTAGCATGTTGTGTACAAAAATAATAGTCTCAAGTCCTGATGCTGCCTACTTACATCAATTTCTTGATTCTTACGAAAATTCTATTAGGTTTTTACATAAGTTTTCTTACACTTTGAATTCTTACGGCGATAAGTCATGCAACTCATATTCTTTACGGGGCTTCAGGGCACCATTCGATAGAGCAAAGCAAGCCTTACAAGAAGGTATGCAGAAGTTCGCACCAGCTGCGACTCACCGTAAGTTTTTGTCCAAAAACTGACTTTACTGAAGGCTCAAAAAATCGCGAAAAATTCGTACCTTCGTCTAAAAAATCCTACAAATCTCCAATTTGTTCACATGAATTGCACATTACATCAGACACTTATATGTACCGTTGTATTTTTTCCTCATCTAAAAATTGAGAGAACGAAATTTTTCTTATTTTTGCAAAAATGGAGCTATGCTGTTTATATTCATGTAGATGTATACTACAACCCTTAGAAATAAAACCGTAAATTTTCGCCTTCCCAGAAGCCCTAATTTCGAAAAATAACGAGTTTAGCTTTTTTCATTCGGGTGTACAATGCTAAATTAGGTAATATTCGGAAACTAGGGTTTCTGGAAAGCTGAAAATTTACGGTTATACTTCTAGTGGCCTGTAGTATACAACTACATTTATAGAAACAGCATAGCTCCGTTTTTGTAAAAACAAGAAAATTTCGTTTTCTCAATTTCTAGATGAGGAAAAAATATAGCAGCGATACATATGAGTATGTCCGATGTAGTGTGCATTTGTGTGAACAAATTGGAAATTTGTAGGATTTTTTAAACGAAGGTATGAATATTTCGTGATTTTTTGAGCCTTCAGTACACTCAGTTTTTGGACGAAAACTTACGGTGGGTCGGAGCTGGTGCGAACTTCTGCACATCGTCTTGTAAAGCTTGATTTGCTCTATCTAATGGTACCCTGGAGCCCTCTAAAGAATATGAGGTGCGTGACTTATCGCCGTAAGAAATCAAAGTGTGACAAGACTTATGTAACAACCTAATACTTTACTGCTACTGTAACTCCAGTGTGAGACAGTAGTGGATAATGTGGATACTACAATCGTGAATAGCACATAAAGTAACTCCGAAACACATTTTTTCATGAAAATCCATGATGATGAGTTGTACAGAATGTCTACCTTAACCTTAATCGATGCCAGAAACTGAAATATATCATCATAACTTATAATAACGGACTAAGGGTTGTTTACTTTTGTCTGTATGTGTGTGCGTGAATCTCTGTCTTTCACGAAATTCGTAGTGCGAGTTCCAGCTAACCTCCTGGGCTCAAATTTTTCACAGCGCATGCTATCCGCATTAAAGTCCAACATGCGTACAGGGTCTTTTTGGTGAGATAAGGTGAGGTGACTGTAACTGCATCACGAAAGTGCATAAACTTTGCCCGCACTTCTCGCGTATCTGTCAGAAAACTTGCCTGCTTGTTTTTCTAAATCAAGGTTACTAGGAACTGTGCTATTGAATGGTGCATGACTCAGGTTCCAGTCTATGAAAATCGCCGAGTTACGAGCTTACGAAAACACGTCCTTGTGAATTTTGCCCAAAATATAAAGGTCGCATGTTTCGTCGAAATTCCACCGTGAGCGCTTGTACAACACTCTGATTAAACCTTATCACATCTTTAATGGATCTTTTTACTTATAACTAGCTGGCTTACCCGGCTCCGCCGTATCCGGACCAAACTTGGCACACATACACTTCGGGCCCCGGCGGGTGTCACAGTCCACTTTTCGTTATCGATCGATGTCGACTTTACCGATTTTTATCGGTTTTTTTGCAGAGTTCACCTACAGGGCTAGGAGTTGGCACAGGGGGGGGGAAGTGGGCATGGGGATTCCGAATACAATATTAGTTTTCAGAATTATCGATTACTTTTATTGATTTTATCGATTTTTTGTAAATTTTGACATGCGAGGCTGGGATTTTGCACAGGGGGTAATCGAGCATGCTGATTACGAACACAATATTAGTTTTCAGGATCGTCCATTACTTTTATCGATTTTATCGATTTTTTTGTAAAGTTTGACCTGCGGGGCTGGGAGTTTGCACAGGGGGTAATCGAGCATGCAGATTACGAATACAATATTAGTTTTCAAGATCGTCCATTACTTTTATCGATTTTATCGATTTTTTGAAAATTTGAGCTAGGGGGCTGGAATTTGGCACAGGGGTGTAATCGAGCATGCTGATCACCCCCCTTGGGGATGATCAGCATGCTCGATTACCCCCCTGTGCCAACCCCCAGCCCCCTAGCTCAAACTTTGCAAAAAAATCGATAAAATCGATAAAAGTAATCGATAATCCTAAAAACCAATATTGTATTCGGAATTCCCATGCTCGATTACCCCCCTGTACCAACTCCCAGCCCCGTAGGTGAACTCAGCAAAAAAATCGATAAAAATCGATAAAATCGATATCGATCGATGACGAAAAGTAGCTTATGACACCCGCCGGGGCCCGAAGTGTATGTGTGCCAAGTTTGGTCCGGATCGGTTCAGAAATGGAATTTTCTATTCGGAACATACGTACACACATACAGACAGACAGACAGACATACAGACAAACAGACATTCAGCTTTATATATAAGATAACGGGCTAAGGATGTTTACGTGACTTTGTGCGTGTGTGTGTGTGTGTGTGTGTTGTGTGTGTGTGTGTGTGTGTGTGTGTGTGTGTGTGTGTGTGTGTGTGTGTGTGTGTGTGTGTGTGTGTGTGTGTGTGTGTGTGTGTGTGTGTCTGTGTGTGTCTGTGTGTGTTTCGAAATTCGTGAAGCATGTTCCAGCCAACCTCCTAGGCTCAAATTTTGCACAGCGCATGCTACCCGCATGAAAGTCCAACATGCAAAAGCACGAGCAGATTCGTTGAGTGGATCCCTCAGAAACAGCGCGTGAAACGGATCCACTTTGCGTTTGGGCGGCAAATTTGCGCCCAAAATTGCACTTTCTACAGAGTCGCGGATGTTTGTGCCAAGTAAACGTGCAAGTCATGAACATAGACCCAAAAAAGTGATCAAAAGTCCATTACTTCAAAAACGGCGCTAAAACGTGTTGGCTGCGCAAATGGTCAATTTGCCAAGGTTCTACCAGAGCATTTGACGAGATTTTTGCACAAAGATATAGCTCACGGTGACTGCTGCTCTTATTGCAACTGTCAAGACAATGGGATAATCAAAAACCTATGAAAATTTGCGTTTGTTCTTCTGCAAAAAGTCTTATCCACGTGAAATCACCGATTACACATGAAAAAGCTTTCGGAATGAGTAATTGTTTACATTTTACTCTCGGCGAGTTTCAATGCCATCATTATGCGAGAATGAGTAGGGCCTAGATAGTAAATCCAGTGCGAGCCTCTGCGAAGCAGAGGTGTTGCACTGGTATTTTAATAATCAACGCTTCTTTCTGATAAACCCTCGAGGGAAATTCTTGGAGAAATGTTTTGGATTTGAGTGGTGCACGATTATCGCCACCTGCTTAGTTCTTGTAAGTACAATCTTCTACCCCGTTCGCATCCCCCAACATGACCCCTTCGGATCTGCCATTTCCTTTGTTTATGCCTGACCCTGCACATAACTCTGACCGCATGCATGAACATGAACGCCAAAAAGCAGCTAAAGGATTTACACATCCGGACAGTAAAAAATCTGGTTATACCCTATTTTTCCCTTTAGGTGCACTTACTACTTTCACTATCACATCTACGAAAGTGCTGGCCGCGTAAGCCGCTAAAACTTTCTGTATGGTTTTCCCCTGACTCCCAGTGTTTGACTACTTTCACGAAACATTCATGTTTCTTTGTGATTAACAACAATTTAGAGTTGTGATGTATCGTCTTAGCGCTGCTAAGCAGTTTCTGATAAGGGAAAGGAAAAATTTAGATAAATTAACGGTTGCGATGCAGAGTTCACCAAACTTCTGTGGCGGACACGCCCGGTATTATTTCCATCCATGTATCTATTGAGCCTTGAAATGGTTACTCAAGCCAGCACGCGTAGGGAAGATGTTTAGTCGAAGTAGTCTTTTGAGACGCGATGCATATTGTCTTGGAGAGCATGAAACGCTGATTTCAAATCTGCCTCCCTATCTGCGGAGCGTTTCTGAACGAGGAGTTATGAGCGTTTATAAGAGCAGCAAATTGAACCCGACTAAGTTCTCGGACAGAGTTCACGGGATTTCATCTCCGCGATTCTTCGAATGAGACAAACAGTTACGAGTCGATTGCATTCCGATCATCGTGCATTTCGGGATAGTTAGCCACGATTGATCGTGGTGGAGAACTGTCCCAATCAAAATGCAAGATGATCGGAATGCAATGGACTCGTAAATATTTGTCTCGTTCGAAGAAACGCGGCGATAAAATCCCGTGAACTCTGCCCAAGACTTTAGTAGGGCATTCAATTTGTTGCTCTTATAAACGCTCATAACTCCTCTTCCAAAAACGCTCCGCAGAACTGTTTGTTTTCTTTAAAGAATTGCGGCGATAAAATCGCGTGAACTTGTTAGAGGTCTAAGATGAAAGCAGTCGTGATATTCTTTCTAGCCCTAAAATGGCGCAGTAGTTTTTGTCTGGACGCTCCAAGCAATAAGTACTCTTAGCTCAAATGTACCTTCACTCACCGCTGCCTCGTTTGGCTAGGAAAATTTTGATGTCTATCATTCAATTTTTTGTATCCAAACCTTCATATCCCCTCGCACGGCAGAGCTCCGCAGAAAAGGAAGGCAGATTTAGAATCAGCGTTTCATGCTTTTGCAAATGGTGCAAAAAGAAAAAAGCGAATGTTTTCTCCTATTTTGAAAGGCCAATTCGAATAAACATCCTCACCGAGTTAGTAGAGCGTCCCATCCGACTGCAGATTGCAAGTACAATAAATTTTGTTATCCTGTGTTCCGCAGTTTTTAAGAGAAATTATAGTTTTATGCTTATTATTCGTCCATTTATTTATTTACCAGCAGTGGACTAAATGAACGAATAAATTGCAAAACGTGAATTAGAATCTAGGTAGATGTGATGGCTTTGCAAATTTACAGATTACTATAGCCAGGCTCGTTCCGGTACAAAAAACCGATGAGGAAGGAGGGAGAAGGGCAAGGTTATAGATTGCAATAACAAACGTAAATAACGATATTCCTTTTTCCTATCTACACTTTTTTCTCTTTTTTGAGCAGTATCCGCGAACAGTCAAAATACTCTTTACCATAATTGCTACATTATCAAAAGGAAATTCTGTGAAACTCGTGTTTTACTGTACTCGCAGCAATTTTTTCTCAAATTACTTGCCATGGAAACTAATCTTATCGAATGGTGTAGGTAAAACAATGGCACTTATCAAACATTAATCGCTTGAAAAAGCATACTGATTTAATTACCCTGTATACGAAAAGTTGCCATATGGCTTGATCAAGGCGTGTGATCTAATTCTTGCATCACAACCTCCACTTAGTTATGTTTACTTCAAAGGTGGAATATACAGGGCTTTATTCACTTCGTTTGTCGCTAACCAAACGTTCTGCAAATAAACGTGACAGAGGGCTTCCGTAGGGCTGTGCAAGCCTATTCACTTTGTTGTACTTCGAACTAACCATAAATCTTGCACTGAAAGATTTTGAAAAATGACGATGATTGCTGAATTAAAGTAGTTAAAAAGGATGAAAGGGCACAAAGTGCTTAATTTCTGCTTAGAAGCTCCAATTTAGCACATGGCTTATCATAACAAACTTCTTGTTCGTAAAAA
Organism: Cylicocyclus nassatus; assembly: GCA_958299035.1. NCBI lineage: Eukaryota > Metazoa > Nematoda > Chromadorea > Rhabditida > Strongylidae > Cylicocyclus > Cylicocyclus nassatus. Next base: position 27,707,164 of record CATQJL010000001.1, read on the forward strand.
AGGCAGGAATTGGTTTAGCTAGAATTTTGACAGATTTTCACGCTTTATTTAATAGCCTTTTGATTTCATAAGAAGTTATGCCTCAACACTTTCAGTCTACAGTCTTATTTGTGCAGTAGGTCTTGGCATCCACTTTACATTTCGAAGTACTTGTTGAGAACATGAGTCTTGCACAACAAGTCCTATATTCTGTACACTTTTGAGAATCTCTGATTATCTGATTAGCATTAGCAGATATTTATTTTTCGTAAAGATTTTGCTTGCGTTCAAGTACTAATTAGAACACTGCATATTAATAGAGCAAAACAAGAGTCCTATAAGATATTCACAACTTCCTATAAGATCAAACGCTGAGAGCATAAAACATAATTTCGACTGAATCTCTATCTCTTGAAAGAAGTTTTGCTTTATCACAATGCGTTTCATAACTACAATCCTTATAAAATACGCGGCAAATTCTGGCGTTTCTGGATGCACATAACAGATGCAGTATTGTCTGTACCTCTGTGATCTTCATATGTTATTGAATAAAATGACATCCGGTCGATATTTCAATTCACTTTTTATAATGCACTTGAAAGCATGTTTATTCTCCCACTGTTTCACGACTAAAACTTACCTACAAGCAAAGTATTTTTTCAAGGAAATATAAACTCAAATAATGGTTCCTGTAACTGACTGGGCCACTGGGTCGTTTTGTTACTTTATCACAGACAGTGAACATGCTCCTTATTTTCACAACTTTGAACCAATGTCGCCCATGTGCTTACAAGGGATAACAATTCATTCAATAACTTGAATGCTTGTATCTGCATAGAAAGGCCATGGCATTATACTACCAAAATACTCCATAGTATTTTCAACAAAACTTCATGCTGATTATCGCTGAAGTTACAGGCAGTACTGGTAGGGAACGGCAGTGCCTGCTCCTACCTCCACATGCGCTGTGTGTCGTGAAATGTGTGGTGTTTCGAGAACTTGTAGAAAAAACTGCTCTTATAATACATCTTAGCAGCCTGTGCTCAAATTTTTTGATTGACAAATGATTTTTCAAAGTAACAAGATAGCCTCGGATTATGGCGCAGAGCCAGCTAAGGTTTCTAAATGATAATGAAATTATCTTAAATGAGTCTAGTAGGTCGTTCTCACCGTGGCAGCTGTATGAACCAAATCTCTATTAAACTACACCATCACACATTTGCTTATACTTTTTCTTGTAACAAGGGTTTGGCGAAGGTTCCCCACAGTTCTGGGTGTTGTGAGGTTCAAACGTAATATTTTCAGTAAGAATAACAAAAAGGGTTGCTAAGGAGTAATGTAAACCAGACTACTGCCCCTCCCCCTTCCCTTCCACGAGCTTCAAAAGAAAATACTACGCTTCACTGCAGCACTGCACTTCGGGTCAACCATCGCCAGAAACCTGGCGATGCTCGCTACCTTCTCCTAAATTTGGAGAATTTGGGGAATACTTTCATGGCGTAGCTGCAGATACAAGCAGATTAATTCTTTTGGAGGTTGAAATCAGTCCACAGACGCAGGGAACAACAATGAAATGGAGCCGTCAATTTGTCAAAAGCATTTTCAGTGGCTTAGTGAAGTGACGAGATAGCTTAGCAGTCCGATCAATTATAAAAACCACGTTTCGCGTTTTTTTGGTGTCCAGGAATTGTAAAGCAGTGAGGAATAAATCTTTCGTGTAGAAAGCAATTATCGAAATCTGATTAGAATTTCACTTTGTATCATGTCAGTTCGCAGAAAAATTGTCGCTAAGGACCGGACCTTAACCTTTTGCTACGTTATCCTTGTGTACTCATTATAAGTATAATAACTTGCCCATAAATGGTAAGCAAAATAGGTCGAAATTAAAAAGTTGTACGAAACAATTCTATTTTAAAACTTTGATGCGCTTGCTGATTGAATTGTGGAAGTTTATTGCGCTGCAAATGCAAGATCGTGCAATCAGTTGACTAAGCAAGAATCTGCTAGTATATTTGACTTCGAAAAACTTGATCTACTTTTTTTCGACAAGTCAGTCTTCAGCACTCTATGCACTATATTATATGCGTACATTCATTGTATGTGACCTTAAAGGCAGTGTCCCGGCAGATTCGGGTCCTGGGGGATGTACGTGTGGTGGGGTTCCCGGTCACCCCATCGACCTCCAGGCGCACTCCGGCTGGGTGATGTTCCCCCTGGGCCGAGAAAATGGCCCTTGAACCGGCGCGCGCAACCCCAACTGGCGCGCGCTTAGACGGCCTTTCCCGCCTGTTCGGCGCGGGACCCCACGAGCGCTCTCCCCCATGATGCATGCTATCCAAAGCAAGAATTACAGGCGGCAGGATCTTCGTCTGAGGACCTCCCCCAACTTTCCATTAAAAATCTCGTCCAAGCTGCTTTTCTGGAATTAGGAAAACGCCCCAAAATCGGCCTTTTCAGCCCGTTCAAAGCTCAAATTCGGATTTTGCGTGGCGAAAAGGCTTAAAACATGCAAAGAGGTGGAGGAGCAAAATCTGCCGGGACACTGCATTTAAAGCATTTCGAACCGTTAATTCTTTTGAGCGCAAAAAAGGATATACCCTAAAATCCGTACAATAAGTCCGCCTATCAGATATCGCAGCAGACCTAGCAGATAAGTCCGCTTCCTTGACAACAAAAGTCGACCTTGCGCCGAAAAGAGTCCTGCAGATAAGTCCGCTTTCTCATGCTCAGAATAAGCGGACTTATCTGCTGCGGACTTATCTGATAGAGGATTTAGGAGGACTTATTTGCAAGATTGGCGGCGCAGAGGGCGACTTTTCAGCGATTTTTCGTGTCAAAACTGCAGACAAGTCGGACTTATTGTACGGATTTTAGGGTATTTTTGCACGTTAACTCGTTGACGACCGAGCCATTTTAGACCACATCAAAATCGACTGAACATTTAGATCTGCAGTTCAAAAACCATTTGAACTCTGGAGAGGGGGGGGCTACATAATGTTCTTAATTTCGTTCACAAATGAAAAACTGATTTACGAAAGTGCTAAACGGGAGTTAGAGTATGCATACGAACGTATTCACACAGTTGTCGTCGTGTTAATCAATAAAAATCCTCATTCCATAGGATAAGTAACATAGTACCAACACTGCCGCCTTGAAATCCTACGATTTAAACGCGTTGTCGCGCCGGAAGTGCCGCATTGAGATATTTCGCTTGTACTTCAACCAATCGCATTCTAGTTTGAATATTTGGAATCAGCGCCTTCTGATCTATCTAAAAGTGCTTTTAAAAATTTCAAAAATTTCATTTAAAAATTTCCTGTGTGTAAAGATTTTTTTCTGGGCCTTCGGCGTTATAAACGCATCGTCGCGTTGGTATCGCCGCATCGGCATAACTCTTTTCAACTTCAATCTATTGAATTCTAGTTTGAATATTTGGAATCAGCGTTCCCTAAGCTACCCGAATAACTTTTTAAAAATCTTGAAATCTTGATTTTAAATTTTTTTGGCTCCATGCCAGAGGCGAACTAAACGCTTTGTCGCGCTGGATGTGCCGCGTTACTGTAACTCAATTCAAAGTTCTTAAGCTAGAATTTTGATTTGATATTTGAAACCGGCATCTCTTTGTCTACTCATTAGTCAATCCAAACTTGATAATTTCATTTGCTTTGGTATTTTTTTACGTTATCAACGGATAATGGCTGCGATATAAACGCCATGAAGCGCCGAAAAAGCCGGATTGCTGTAACTTTCTTTTCCTTCTGCATATCAAATTTCTATACGGATATTCGGAACCAGCGAAGTCTGAGCTATCCAATCATATAACCAAAGTTGAAAAAATCAAAAAAATTTTTCACTCTGTGCTATAGATTTTGGTTGGTCCCTCGTATCGTCATAATTAGCCAGGCTGGCTTAGGCCATGGCTGCAGTGACCTCACCGTATTGATTTATTATCATAATCACATCAATCTGTTGGTAGGATGTGAAAGTGGAAGTGATATCTTCACTTCGGAAAAATTAGGAACTGCGGAATTTGCAATTTTAAAATTTTGAAATTTTGAAATTTTCAAATTTTCAAAATTTTCATAGTACTTATCCGATTTGAAAAAATCATCTGTTTGACACATTATTTGCCATACTTTGAAACTCGTCCATGATAATTGGAGTTTAAAATTTTAAATCTTGGAAATTTGCATAGAACGTCTCCGATTCTATAAATCGCCTGGCTTCAGTTTTATTTTTGAAATTCGAAAAATGGAACATCATTCTTAATACCAAAAAGAATGCAGTAGTGTTTGTATTCATGAAAAATAGACGAAACAATATTTATAAAACAACTATACAACAACCGAAATGTATTTACAAATATGTTTACAAACCTGATGTTTACAAAACAACATAATTACAAGATCGCAAAACACATTTACGCAAAAAAAAACAACAATTTCTATTTACAAAAATAATACAAGGAGATCTTTACAAAATATATATATATTTACAAAACACGAAAAATCTTTACAAAAAGTATATTTACAAAACACAGAAAAATTAGCTGTTTACAATATGTACATTATAATAGTTCTGCTTCGGTGTTTGATTTCGATGTTTCATACTCACTTAATTATTCCTCATCAAAATCAAACACCGAAGCAGAGGTCGAGGCAGATGCACCAGATGAGGCAGCTGGTGCATCTGCCTCGAACAAAGTCATCAGCCGTCTAGACGGCGTTGTTTCCAACGCCGTTGTAGCTGAACGCAGCCTTCGCACTCGCGAATTTAAAGCTGCTCGAACCGCTCTCCAGACATTTTGTCTGGCCTCCACCGGCACCAGGTAATATTTATAAACGCACTGAAAGAAGTCCAAGTTAAAAGTAGAAAATGAGATTGCAAACAAAAATTTACCTCCTTAATGAATTCTACCCTATTGGCGCTCTTCACTCTCTTCTCAACCGGCAGCGCCAACTCGCCCGTATCGTCCTCGTAGACCTTCTTCTCAAGGTCCAGTGCGAACTTGTTGATGTTGCCCGGGTGCAGTTTACGTAATCCCTCCAAGAAGGACTGCGGGGCGAAATCGAAGAGGAAAGCTTCTAAATTGGATCCTGTAATTATCTGAGGATCTGCAATGTGGTAAGTCTAACCTTCGGCTGGTCCTCTTCTAGGCACCCTCCTGAGCAGCTCATTGGAGGTGTCTCTCAACTCCCCCACTGCGCTCCAGTATCGTTGCTGCCACTGAGCAGCCTCGATCTGGAGCGCCTTCGTCGCCATTTCACTTTCGAGGCGTGTGAGGCGAGTTATGACATCCTCCAATAAGCTGCTCAGCTTATTCAGCAGATCCTTTTCCGATCTTGCTTCTCTGGTCCTGTAATTACTTCGTAAATGTAATAATGTTAGTTTTGAATTATTTACAGCTCGCTTCCGAGTGAGCCCTCCGCAGTCCTAAAACTTGGGTTTGTCAAGACGCCTTCGGTCGTCACATATTGCAGTTTTCGCTCACAATGCTCTTTCTCACCGACGCACAGAATCTGAAATTATTTTCGATGTGCTCTCACTTGTACCTTGTACCTCTGCATATATCAAAATTTAAGGGAGAAGTCAGTAATGGAGTTTCGGCAGCCGCAGACGTCTTGTGTGTTCTGAACTTTCTTGTGTTTCTGTGATTTCCTTCAATTCTGTATGTGTGTCATGTCTGTCTTGTGTTCTTGCCTTCTTCAACACAATTGTGTTCATGGAAATATGGCTCGCATAGTGTGCCCTAAATTATCTTGTTAATCGTTGTCAACCATGAGCGAGCTTACCGGTATGTCAGAATATTTCCTCCAATTATGGAATTAGTAAGGTCAAAAACAAAAAAAATCAGAAACCTCAGGAAGCCCTGAAAACGGTTTGTAATCTGACTAGAATCACTCAAATCAGAAGTCAATATTGAGTGAGATCTCTCAAAAATCAGAAATTATGATTTTTGCCGTCAACTTGATCAAGAAGCAGGAAAATTCTATAAAATTCAGCCATTTTTTGAATGAGAGCTCCCAAAAATCAGAAATTATGATTTTTGCCGTCGAAATGATTCAGCAGCCGGAAAAATCTATCAAATTCGGCCAGATTGTGAATAAGAGCTCCCAAAAATCAGAAATTATGATTTTTGCCGTCAACTTGATCAAGAAGCAGGAAAATTCTATAAAATTCAGCCATTTTTCGAATGAGAGCTCCCAAAAATCAGAAATTATGATTTTTGCCATCAAAATGATCAAGTAGCGGGAAAAATTTATCAAATTCGGCCATTTTTTGAATGAGAGCTCCGAAAAATCAGAAATTATGATTTTTGCCGTCAACTTGATCAAGAAGCAGGAAAATTCTATAAAATTCAGCCATTTTTCGAATGAGAGCTCCCAAAAATCAGAAATTATGATTTTTGCCGTCAAAATGATCAAGTAGCGGGAAAAATTTATCAAATTCGGCCATTTTTTGAATGAGAGCTCCGAAAAATCAGAAATTATGATTTTTGCCGTCGAAATGATTCAGTAGCCGGAAAAATTTATCAAATTCAGCCATTTTTTGAATGAGAGCTCCCAAAAATCAGAAATTATGATTTTTGCCGTCAAAATGATCAAGTAGCGGGAAAAATTTATCAAATTCGGCCAGATTGTGAATAAGAGCTCCCAAAAATCAGAAATTATGGTTTTTGCCATCAACTTGATCAAGAAGCAGGAAAATTCTATTAAATTCAGCCATTTTTTGAATGAGAGCTCCGAAAAATCAGAAATTATGATTTTTGCCGTCGAAATGATTCAGTAGCCGGAAAAATTTATCAAATTCAGCCATTTTTTGAAATGATTCAGAAATTTATCAAATTCGGCCAGAATTTGAGTGAGGCTTTCAAAAATTCACAAAAGACTTTGGAAGAATTCAAATGCTCAAGTGCCGAAAATTAATTTTTTCCAAATATCTCAAAACTCACCTTTGCTGGATAGGTCCTTCCTTTACTGAGTACCTTTGTGGTGACTCCCACTCCTAATTCTCCTACGATGTCGTCGCAAGAGACCACGTCTGATTGTTTTGTGCGGGGGTAGAAGACAACAGCGAACTGCTCGGTCATGATGGTTGTAGGATGACTTGCTGTTCATCCTCTGGCATTGATATACCATTCCTGTCGTCCTCATGACATATGAAAATTCGACCTATTTTTGCCCAGAGGAGAAGATGCAGCCGTGACCTGCATGAGCCATGACCTAGTTTATCCCTTGAGCATCGCTAACGGGATAATTGGGATTGCTGACCCCGTGTCACTGATTATCACCGCCTTAAGCATTTCTGCGTCTTCGAGTTCCCATATATAGACAATGAGCTCATTTGATTAAACATAGCTCTTGGCTTACCTTTTCTGCTCTCATCATATACTATTTCCCATTTTCAAGATGCATTACTCCATGTCTGTATCACAGCTGTATATCTGCGATGTATACATATAATTATTTATTATCAATTTATTATCTATTATAATACATATTCCATTACTTAAATAATTTTTACAAAATTGCGATATGGGTATTCACAGGATTGGGTTTCAGTAGATTATTCGCAGGAGCTACAAACTTGAGTCGGGAAACAATATACATCAATATATATCAGATATTATCACATTTTCTATTTATCATACTATTATTATCTTACAAGCACTGTCTATGAAAATTTAGAACCAGTCATTCTCCTCAGTGTTACTGTCAGAGTCGGAAGGTTGGGCATGGTTCTGGACTCTTTTTTTGTTCGGATTCTTCTCGATTATATTTCCGCCGCGAGCTTCTACGATAAGCGGCATCCTCCACTGGATTCCCTCTATGTACTTCTGGCAAATCTCTGGTGTCAACTTGCTCCAGTAATCCCTTATAGCGCTCTCTAGCTGGTCGATTGTGCGAAAAGATTGTGTTCTAAATTACAGAATTAGTCAATAATCCACTCGTTCATGTTGTAGGCTCACCGCATATAGCCTTTCATGCTTCCCCAGACCAGCTCAATGGGGTATTCAGCTGGCCAATCGACTGTCCTTACGCCCCACCGCTGAAGACGTTCCATCGTGTAGGCGCTTTTGTGTGCGGGTGCGTTATCTTGCACCAATCTAGCACAGCCTAAAAGTTCACATGAAGCAAGGATGGATGATGAAAGAAGTTTTCTCAAACCGTAATATGCTCCCTCGGAAAAGCTGAGAAAGCACTCCTCCAAAATCTCGCAGTACAGCTTCGAATCCATCCTGACGGTCCCTTTGAAGATTGCAAGGGCGGTAGTACCTCTATAAGAGATACCGCCCCAAACATGAAGCTTCGCTGGATGTTTTGCTCTGCTTCTCAGTCTCCCTGCTGTATTACCAGGCTCCACGTAGCAGTATTTGGTAGAATTTCCAACTGAAATAGTAATATATATATTGAATAAATGAGGATACGAACGGGTTGATACGAACGCTGGAATGTGGATTCATCGGTGAAGACGCAGTCAAGGAATCTCTCTTTATCTGCCATCATATCCAGACAAAAGTCCACTCTCTTCTCCTTATTCACGTCCCTGATCATGTGGCAGTATTTTGTCGTGTTACGCTTGAAACCCAGTCGATCACGGTATCGTTTAACAAGCGTTGTGCTTGCATGAATTCCTCGTGTTCTCAAGTGATTTGAAATGCTGATCGCCGTCACTGAGTTGTCTTGTCTGTAGAGCCTGGTAACTTCGGCTCTGATTACTCCTTCGTTTGCTGGAATTGCGGAAAATGCCATTCTCTTAGTGAATTTTTTATTTTTGATAAATTTGGTACCTGCTCCGCGTGATACTTTTCTTGTCAATGGTTTGATTGCATGAAAGTCCTTGATGAACTTCCTTATGGATTGGATTGATATCGACGGATTTTTCTGTGATTAACACTGATGGACACACAGAAAATCAAAAAGGTTGCAAAAAAAGTTTTTTGAGATTTTCTGCATAGGTAGGTATTGCAAAGTTCGTAATTCTTATTGCCTGATAATGGTTGTAATGTTTATATATACCTCGTTCACTTTTTTGTGGATATTGGTGATCGTCTCTCCTGTCCTATGCAGTGGTAAGATGATGTCAAGGTAGTCTGCTGCAGCCATCTTGTAAGTTGTCGGTTATGCTCACAGAGAGTATGAGTGTAGGTGATGCTCTGGATAGCAATGTGCAATCGATGCAATGAGTTGTCCATTTTTGGCGTCTCTCCGGAGGATATTACAGGATTACCGCCTTCGTGGATTAGCGCCTTCGTGGATTAGCTCCGCCCACCTTGGAATCATTCTAGATTAGCGTCGGTACGAGTATGCCTAACGTAAGATCGAATACATGAAGAGTTTAGCTCAAAATGTTCGCTGAGTACTTCGACAAGTACGATTACGCGACTCATGAAGACAAAGCTGATTATTTCAATCAAATTCGAGATTATAGACACTTTTCATAACTTTTTCAAAAATCAACCAGGTGGGTTTATAAGAGTCTTGCTTGTTCAGTAGTCATCATGCAATATGATTCACGAGAAAAACGGTAAATTCTGAATTCATGGTTTTTTGGAAAGCAAATTTCCTCGAAAAATGGTCATGCTTTGAGTGGGGTTCGTGGTCAGTTGGCAAAAATCATAATTACTAGATTTTGGGAGCTCTCACTCAAATTCTCGCTGAATTTGATAGATTTTTCTGGCTACTGGATCATTTCGATGACAAAAATCATAATTTCTGATTTTTGGAACTCTTACTCAAAAAATGGCTGAATTTGATCGATTTTTCCGGCTACTGGATCAATTCTGGATCATTTCGATGACAAAAATCATAATTTCTGATTTTTGGAAACTCTCACTCAAAACATGGCTGAATTTGATAAATTTTTCCGGCTACTGGATTAATTCGACGGCAAAAATCATAACTTCTGATTTTTGGAACTCTTACTCAAAAAATGGCTGAATTTTATAGAATTTTCCGGCTACTGGATCATTTCGATGACAAAAATCATAATTTCTGATTTTTGGAACTCTTACTCAAAAAATGGCTGAATTTGATCGATTTTTCCGGCTACTGGTTCAATTCTGGATCATTTCGATGACAAAAATCATAATTTCTGATTTTTGGAAACTCTCACTCAAAACATGGCTGAATTTGATAAATTTTTCCGGCTACTGGATTAATTCGACGGCAAAAATCGTAATTTCTGATTTTTGGAACTCTTACTCAAAAAATGGCTGAATTTGATCGATTTTTCCGGCTACTGGATCAATTCTGGATCATTTCGATGACAAAAATCATAATTTCTGATTTTTGGAAACTCTCACTCGAATTCTCGCTGAATTTGATTGATTTTTTCGGCTAACGGATCATTTCGATGACAAAAATCATAATTTCTGATTTTTGGAACTCTTAATCAAAAAATGGCTGAATTTTATGGAATTTTCCGGCTACTGGATCAATTCGACGGCAAAAATCGTAATTTTTGATTACTGGAAACCCTCACTCGAATTCTCGCTGAATTTGATTGATTTTTCCGGCTACTGGATCATTTCGATGACAAAAATCATAATTTCTGATTTTTGGAACTGTTACTCAAAAAATGGCTGAATTTTATGGAATTTTCCGGCTACTGGATCTATTCGACTGCAAAAATCATAATTTCGGTTTTTTATGAGCTCTCACTCAAATTCTCGCTGAATCATAATGTAGCTAGATTCGATGCCGTCGAAAATCCTAATTTCTCATTTTTAACATTTCGATTCTTAATTTGATCCATTTTGCTTATTTTATTCATTTAAATTCCTTGAATGAAACAGCACCCGTATATTTGTTCTTTTTTCTACTGTCACCTCGTGCTTCTTTGAAAAATCAGTGAAAGTTTTATTCCAAGATAGAGCAGCAATATCTACACATCGACTGTTCTTCAGGTCAATTGGGTTTTACCAATCGATGCAAGAAATATTGTGGTAGTTAGGTCAGCAGAAACCTGCACCGGTACACGTCGTTCAACACATGATGGATGGAAAAGAAGTCAGCATTGTCGTCGGATCTGAAATTGGAATACAGTTGAGAATGATTTTCACGCCCGATGAATAAATGTTTTGTGAAAGAAAAATAAAAACAAAAAAAAATTTAAAAAAACTCAAAAATATAAATCTCTCAAACGCTCTTAAAAATCAAAGACTCAAAATTATGGAAGTCTAAACTACTAGGTGTGAGTCGAGCAAAAGAAGAAGAAAAGAAAAAAGAGGAAGCAACCTTGAATTTCATAAAATTACATTGCTTCATCCATACTGGAAGGTCTAAGTGTGATATACTGAATAATTGACCTGTCATGGATGATTCAAAGTATGGCAAATAATGTCTCAAACAAATGATTCTTTAAAATCGGATAAGTACTATGAAAATTTTAAAATTTTAAAAATTCAAAAATTTCAAAATTTTAAAATTGCAAATTCCGCAGTTCCTAATTTCTCCGAAGTGTATGGATGAAAATATCAATTCCAGTTTCACATAGTACCAATAGTTTGTTGCGATTATGATAATAAATCAATAAGGTGAGGTCACTGCAGCCAAGGCCTAGGCCAGCCTGGCTAATTATGACGATGCGAGGGACCAACCAAAATCTAGAGCACAGAGTGAAAATTTTTTTTGATTTTTCCAACTTTAATTACATGTTTGGATAGCTCAAACCTCGCTGATTTCGAAAATCCAGATTAAAATTTGATACGACATATATAAAGAAAGTTACACCATTCCGGCCTTTCCAACGCCATTTTGCGTTTACATCGCCGTTCATAATTTGAAAAGGGATCAAGACAAAGGAATCTGTAAAGTTTAAATTGACACATGGCTAGACAAAACGATGCCGGTTTCAAATATTAAATCAAAATTCTAGTTGAAGAATTTTGAACAGAGTTACGGTAATGCGGCACTTTCAGTGCGACATTGCGTTTAAACCGCCGCTGGGCACGAAAAAAAAAGCTTGTGAGCAGTGTTTCAAATTTTTTAAAAAGTTATTTGGGTAGCTCAGGGAACGCTGAATCCAAATATTCAAACTAGAATTCAATAGATTGAAGTAGAAAAGAGTTATGCCGATGCGGCGATACCAACGCGACGATGCGTTTATAACGCCGAAGGCCCAGAAAAAAATCTTTACACACAGGATTTTGAAATTTTTAAAAGCACTTTTAGATAGATCAGAAGGCGCTGATTCCAAATATTCAAACTAGAATGCGATTGGTTGAAGTACAAGCGAAATATCTCAATGCGGCACTTCCGGCGCGACAACGCGTTTAAATCGTAGGATTTCAAGGCGGCAGTGTTGGTACTATGTTACTTATCCTATGGAATGAGGATTTTTATTGATTAACACGACGACGACTGTGTGAATACGTTCGTATGCATACTCTAACTCCCGTTTAGCACTTTCGTAAATCAGTTTTTCATTTGTGAACGAAATTGAGAACATTATGTAGCCCCCCCCCCTCTCCAGAGTTCAAATGGTTTTTGAACTGCAGATCTAAATGTTCAGTCGATTTTGATGTGGTCTAAAATGGCTCGGTCGTCAACGAGTTAACGTGCAAAAATACCCTAAAATCCGTACAATAAGTCCGACTTGTCTGCAGTTTTGACACGAAAAATCGCTGAAAAGTCGCCCTCTGCGCCGCCAATCTTGCAAATAAGTCCTCCTAAATCCTCTATCAGATAAGTCCGCAGCAGATAAGTCCGCTTATTCTGAGCATGAGAAAGCGGACTTATCTGCAGGACTCTTTTCGGCGCAAGGTCGACTTTTGTTGTCAAGGAAGCGGACTTATCTGCTAGGTCTGCTGCGATATCTGATAGGCGGACTTATTGTACGGATTTTAGGGTATATCCTTTTTTGCGCTCAAAAGAATTAACGGTTCGAAATGCTTTAAATGCAGTGTCCCGGCAGATTTTGCTCCTCCACCTCTTTGCATGTTTTAAGCCTTTTCGCCACGCAAAATCCGAATTTGAGCTTTGAACGGGCTGAAAAGGCCGATTTTGGGGCGTTTTCCTAATTCCAGAAAAGCAGCTTGGACGAGATTTTTAATGGAAAGTTGGGGGAGGTCCTCAGACGAAGATCCTGCCGCCTGTAATTCTTGCTTTGGATAGCATGCATCATGGGGGAGAGCGCTCGTGGGGTCCCGCGCCGAACAGGCGGGAAAGGCCGTCTAAGCGCGCGCCAGTTGCCAGTATGTA
>CATQJL010000001.1:27720847-27905120 GCA_958299035.1 Cylicocyclus nassatus
GTCGCAAGGAAAGCTCCAAAAATATCCTCATCAACGTAAAATCTGCACATCCTGCTTCTGTAAAGCGTGCTGTCATTGGTAATATGTTTAGAACCGCGATGCAGATGTGCAACGGAGAAGAGGAGCGATGCGAATCACGAAGACTGGCTACCCAAATAGCTTGCAGTAACGGTTACCATTCTTCACCGCACATTCACCATCGGAGAAATGGCAACAACATTCGGGCTGATGACAAACTTCCACTTTGCTTGCCATTCATTTCTGATAAGATCAGCGCGGCCATACAGAAATGCATCGTTCGTGCGCAGCTGCAAGATGATATTATGTTAGTGAACATTCCCAATGATAATATCAAAAAACAGCTCGTACGTAACAGGCTCTACGATCAATACTGCAATACGGAGCAATGCATGATATGCCCGCACGGCAGAATGGGTGACTGCGCGAAGATGGGAGTGGTGTATCAGCTTGAATGTCTGAAATGTAATGCTCGCTATATTGGGGAAACAGGAAGAACACTCGGCATTCGCATCAAAGAGCATTTGTCAGATAAAAGGCGTAAGAACTTGGCTTCGCCGCTTGGCAGACATAGGCACGAATTGCATGGTGGAGATGACTTTGATATCAAAGTCACAATTCTAACACTTGAAAAAGAGATCTCGGCTAGGAAAGCCTTAGAATCGTTCTGGATTTCTGCAAAGAATCCAGAAATGAACAACAAAAACGAGTGCTTATCCATAACCGCTGATTTCCTTCCGTTTTTATCATTATGTGAGCTATAACTGTTTATGTGACATCCCTCAGTATAGCTCAGTCGTCCGTCGCGAACATCTACATCCGGCACGGACATCTAACGAAGCGGTGGTTCCCTGGTATGTCTTTTGCCAGCACAATTCTTATGGCACTAGATTGGGGGAAGCGCCGAAAACTGGCAAGGGCTGGTAGAGACGTTTGATGGGCTGGAGTTACGGATGAAGCTTTGAACCATTCCAGGCCTCTGATGAAGACGAAAGCGTCGAAACGTAAGGCCGAAGAGCACTGACAATAAAAGGACCACCTAACAACCTGTTCGGCACAACAATATTCGACACTTACGATCATGCCCAGGTTTAATGATTATGGAACATGGAAATTATTCTCGAACGTTTTTGGAAAAGCACAGTGCTCTACTGAACCGCAGAAACGTTTTTATTCTTGACCATCTTTGCCCGTAATTTTTGAATTTTTGAAGTAAGCCTTCCCTCCTCCTTTTTGAAAAAAATCTAGGTTCTCTAAAGCAATCGTGAAGCCATATACAAGCAGCCACTAGAAATCAAGTTTGCAAAAGATCACTACTGTGGGGAAAAGGGGGGCTCTGTGCAATTCTGGCCAAGAATAAAAACGTTTCTGCGGTTCAGTAGAGCACTGTGCTTTTCCAAAAACGTTCGAGAATAATTTCCATGTTCCATAATCATTAAACCTGGGCATGATCGTAAGTGTCGAATATTGTTGTGCCGAACAGGTTGTTAGGTGGTCCTTTTATTGTCAGTGCTCTTCGGCCTTACGTTTCGACGCTTTCGTCTTCATCAGAGGCCTGGAATGGTTCAAAGCTTCATCCGTAACTCCAGCCCATCAAACGTCTCTACCAGCCCTTGCCAGTTTTCGGCGCTTCCCCCAATCTAGTGCCATAAGAATTGTGCTGGCAAAAGACATACCAGGGAACCACCGCTTCGTTAGATGTCCGTGCCGGATGTAGATGTTCGCGACGGACGACTGAGCTATACTGAGGGATGTCACATAAACAGTTATAGCTCACATAATGATAAAAACGGAAGGAAATCAGCGGTTATGGATAAGCACTCGTTTTTGTTGTTCATTTCTGGATTCTTTGCAGAAATCCAGAACGATTCTAAGGCTTTCCTAGCCGAGATCTCTTTTTCAAGTGTTAGAATTGTGACTTTGATATCAAAGTCATCTCCACCATGCAATTCGTGCCTATGTCTGCCAAGCGGCGAAGCCAAGTTCTTACGCCTTTTATCTGACAAATGCTCTTTGATGCGAATGCCGAGTGTTCTTCCTGTTTCCCCAATATAGCGAGCATTACATTTCAGACATTCAAGCTGATACACCACTCCCATCTTCGCGCAGTCACCCATTCTGCCGTGCGGGCATATCATGCATTGCTCCGTATTGCAGTATTGATCGTAGAGCCTGTTACGTACGAGCTGTTTTTTGATATTATCATTGGGAATGTTCACTAACATAATATCATCTTGCAGCTGCGCACGAACGATGCATTTCTGTATGGCCGCGCTGATCTTATCAGAAATGAATGGCAAGCAAAGTGGAAGTTTGTCATCAGCCCGAATGTTGTTGCCATTTCTCCGATGGTGAATGTGCGGTGAAGAATGGTAACCGTTACTGCAAGCTATTTGGGTAGCCAGTCTTCGTGATTCGCATCGCTCCTCTTCTCCGTTGCACATCTGCATCGCGGTTCTAAACATATTACCAATGACAGCACGCTTTACAGAAGCAGGATGTGCAGATTTTACGTTGATGAGGATATTTTTGGAGCTTTCCTTGCGATACCATTTGACTCTTACAATGCCAGCGGTCACCTTTACTTGAGCATTGAGATAAGGCAGCCATCCATCGCGAGGTATCTCACGTGTGAGCTTGATGCACTGTGATTGCTGGTTAAGAATTCTGAAACACTCGTCCATCTCGGACTGTGTTGAAGTTGCAACACAGCAATCATCGATGTAACGACAGTACATCAGTGGCATACGTGCTAGGACTGGCTCTTCAATTCTGCTCATAAAGCATATGGCGAGAATTGGTGCTAGCCTTTGGCCCATAGCTAATCCACGTATCTGGGAGTAATAAGTCCCAGACCATCTAAAGATGTTGCATTTTAGACATTCTTTCACTAGGGCCATCGTATGCGCTTTGCTAAGTCCAAACATGTTCATTGTATCAGCATGCTTATCCAACATTTCCGATAACGCTTGCAGAGCCTGGTCATTCTGCACATTAGTGTAAAGAGACGTTACATCAAACGACTCAATTACCGTGCTCGAATCAAACTTAGCGTTTCGAAGCTGTTCCACAAACTCGTGTGCATTGGATAAGTGTGCTGGTACCTTCGTTAGCAGCTGGCTCACGATCTTATTTAGGTACCATGAAATCCTATCGGTGGGGCCGCCTACGCAACTGATAATTGGTCTAATTTTGTAAGTTGCCGCTGACATTGAGTTCATTTCGTGCTCGGAAAGCTTATGGGTCTTCAAAAGGCTGTAAAAAACTGGACATGATGGATTTGTCACTTTCAATCTGCTTATGAGACTATCAGCAAGTCCGGCAGATTTGGCAATCGTAATCCATGCGTCACTAAGTTTTTTACATTGGGCTCGATATTCTTTTTCAGAGACCACTGCATACGTTGTAGCGTCTGCGAGGTGGGCTGCAGTTATTTTACGATCCAGTTCCTGCGGCATTATTACAAATTCGCCTCCCTTGTCGCTTACTGATAGACGTACAGAACCATTCGAGATGAGTTCACGGATCTCCTTGAAACCTTGCCACTGATTTCGTGAAAGGTTGCTTTGGCGCTCTCGTTCTGACTTGGTCAAGACTTCTAAGACACCAGAGCATAAGAGCCGGAACTTCATGTCTACACAAAAATTTGGTTCAGGTTGTCTATAGAAGGACGACGGGAATGGGATCGTCGGTAAAGTTCTTTGTTCGTTAGCAGCAGAATGACGTTGAACACTCGCGCGCTTGGCTTTCAATCGAAGTAAATCCCTAAGCTTGTGCAAACCTCCTACTACCTTTCGGTAGAGTCCAGCATTGATGTTCTGTGCAGGGGAGAACGAAGGACCTAGGCTAAGAAGCTCAATGATATTTGAAGACACTTGAGCGTTTCCAACAACCGTGACCCTTCCCGTTTTTTCATTGCATGATGAGAGATGTTCGGGGCGGTGATAGGCACTGGAGCTTTTGTCAAGCAAACAATTTTTATGGCATTCGTTCGAGAGTCGGTCGTACTTTGCAATGAGCCTAGTTTTAACATTAGACCGGATCGAATCACAGATTGACTTCGAACCATCCTTAATTTTCCTCCAAGTGGTTCGAAGTCAATCTGTGATTCGATCCGGTCTAATGTTAAAACTAGGCTCATTGCAAAGTACGACCGACTCTCGAACGAATGCCATAAAAATTGTTTGCTTGACAAAAGCTCCAGTGCCTATCACCGCCCCGAACATCTCTCATCATGCAATGAAAAAACGGGAAGGGTCACGGTTGTTGGAAACGCTCAAGTGTCTTCAAATATCATTGAGCTTCTTAGCCTAGGTCCTTCGTTCTCCCCTGCACAGAACATCAATGCTGGACTCTACCGAAAGGTAGTAGGAGGTTTGCACAAGCTTAGGGATTTACTTCGATTGAAAGCCAAGCGCGCGAGTGTTCAACGTCATTCTGCTGCTAACGAACAAAGAACTTTACCGACGATCCCATTCCCGTCGTCCTTCTATAGACAACCTGAACCAAATTTTTGTGTAGACATGAAGTTCCGGCTCTTATGCTCTGGTGTCTTAGAAGTCTTGACCAAGTCAGAACGAGAGCGCCAAAGCAACCTTTCACGAAATCAGTGGCAAGGTTTCAAGGAGATCCGTGAACTCATCTCGAATGGTTCTGTACGTCTATCAGTAAGCGACAAGGGAGGCGAATTTGTAATAATGCCGCAGGAACTGGATCGTAAAATAACTGCAGCCCACCTCGCAGACGCTACAACGTATGCAGTGGTCTCTGAAAAAGAATATCGAGCCCAATGTAAAAAACTTAGTGACGCATGGATTACGATTGCCAAATCTGCCGGACTTGCTGATAGTCTCATAAGCAGATTGAAAGTGACAAATCCATCATGTCCAGTTTTTTACAGCCTTTTGAAGACCCATAAGCTTTCCGAGCACGAAATGAACTCAATGTCAGCGGCAACTTACAAAATTAGACCAATTATCAGTTGCGTAGGCGGCCCCACCGATAGGATTTCATGGTACCTAAATAAGATCGTGAGCCAGCTGCTAACGAAGGTACCAGCACACTTATCCAATGCACACGAGTTTGTGGAACAGCTTCGAAACGCTAAGTTTGATTCGAGCACGGTAATTGAGTCGTTTGATGTAACGTCTCTTTACACTAATGTGCAGAATGACCAGGCTCTGCAAGCGTTATCGGAAATGTTGGATAAGCATGCTGATACAATGAACATGTTTGGACTTAGCAAAGCGCATACGATGGCCCTAGTGAAAGAATGTCTAAAATGCAACATCTTTAGATGGTCTGGGACTTATTACTCCCAGATACGTGGATTAGCTATGGGCCAAAGGCTAGCACCAATTCTCGCCATATGCTTTATGAGCAGAATTGAAGAGCCAGTCCTAGCACGTATGCCACTGATGTACTGTCGTTACATCGATGATTGCTGTGTTGCAACTTCAACACAGTCCGAGATGGACGAGTGTTTCAGAATTCTTAACCAGCAATCACAGTGCATCAAGCTCACACGTGAGATACCTCGCGATGGATGGCTGCCTTATCTCAATGCTCAAGTAAAGGTGACCGCTGGCATTGTAAGAGTCAAATGGTATCGCAAGGAAAGCTCCAAAAATATCCTCATCAACGTAAAATCTGCACATCCTGCTTCTGTAAAGCGTGCTGTCATTGGTAATATGTTTAGAACCGCGATGCAGATGTGCAACGGAGAAGAGGAGCGATGCGAATCACGAAGACTGGCTACCCAAATAGCTTGCAGTAACGGTTACCATTCTTCACCGCACATTCACCATCGGAGAAATGGCAACAACATTCGGGCTGATGACAAACTTCCACTTTGCTTGCCATTCATTTCTGATAAGATCAGCGCGGCCATACAGAAATGCATCGTTCGTGCGCAGCTGCAAGATGATATTATGTTAGTGAACATTCCCAATGATAATATCAAAAAACAGCTCGTACGTAACAGGCTCTACGATCAATACTGCAATACGGAGCAATGCATGATATGCCCGCACGGCAGAATGGGTGACTGCGCGAAGATGGGAGTGGTGTATCAGCTTGAATGTCTGAAATGTAATGCTCGCTATATTGGGGAAACAGGAAGAACACTCGGCATTCGCATCAAAGAGCATTTGTCAGATAAAAGGCGTAAGAACTTGGCTTCGCCGCTTGGCAGACATAGGCACGAATTGCATGGTGGAGATGACTTTGATATCAAAGTCACAATTCTAACACTTGAAAAAGAGATCTCGGCTAGGAAAGCCTTAGAATCGTTCTGGATTTCTGCAAAGAATCCAGAAATGAACAACAAAAACGAGTGCTTATCCATAACCGCTGATTTCCTTCCGTTTTTATCATTATGTGAGCTATAACTGTTTATGTGACATCCCTCAGTATAGCTCAGTCGTCCGTCGCGAACATCTACATCCGGCACGGACATCTAACGAAGCGGTGGTTCCCTGGTATGTCTTTTGCCAGCACAATTCTTATGGCACTAGATTGGGGGAAGCGCCGAAAACTGGCAAGGGCTGGTAGAGACGTTTGATGGGCTGGAGTTACGGATGAAGCTTTGAACCATTCCAGGCCTCTGATGAAGACGAAAGCGTCGAAACGTAAGGCCGAAGAGCACTGACAATAAAAGGACCACCTAACAACCTGTTCGGCACAACAATATTCGACACTTACGATCATGCCCAGGTTTAATGATTATGGAACATGGAAATTATTAGAAAACGTACCGCCGCATCTGTTCCGACTGACACGAGAAGCGCTATCGCTTCGGCAAAAAGCGGTAGCAATTCGCCAGTCCTTATTGTTCCTCCAACGATGCAAGAGACATAACATCGTTCCCAAGTTCATCGAAGCGAAGAAAATAGGATATACCTGCTGTCTCGATGAGAATGATGTGAAAATCAAGAAGATTTATCATTCTATTTTGAACGTTATCATTGTCGAGAAACGCAGAATGTTGTACTCTATCCTATTGAAATGTGATTGTAAAGAGAAGGCTTGTGAACGTCTCTTGCCTAGTCAGACTTGGAGGAAAATTAAGGATGGTTCGAAGTCAATCTGTGATTCGATCCGGTCTAATGTTAAAACTAGGCTCATTGCAAAGTACGACCGACTCTCGAACGAATGCCATAAAAATTGTTTGCTTGACAAAAGCTCCAGTGCCTATCACCGCCCCGAACATCTCTCATCATGCAATGAAAAAACGGGAAGGGTCACGGTTGTTGGAAACGCTCAAGTGTCTTCAAATATCATTGAGCTTCTTAGCCTAGGTCCTTCGTTCTCCCCTGCACAGAACATCAATGCTGGACTCTACCGAAAGGTAGTAGGAGGTTTGCACAAGCTTAGGGATTTACTTCGATTGAAAGCCAAGCGCGCGAGTGTTCAACGTCATTCTGCTGCTAACGAACAAAGAACTTTACCGACGATCCCATTCCCGTCGTCCTTCTATAGACAACCTGAACCAAATTTTTGTGTAGACATGAAGTTCCGGCTCTTATGCTCTGGTGTCTTAGAAGTCTTGACCAAGTCAGAACGAGAGCGCCAAAGCAACCTTTCACGAAATCAGTGGCAAGGTTTCAAGGAGATCCGTGAACTCATCTCGAATGGTTCTGTACGTCTATCAGTAAGCGACAAGGGAGGCGAATTTGTAATAATGCCGCAGGAACTGGATCGTAAAATAACTGCAGCCCACCTCGCAGACGCTACAACGTATGCAGTGGTCTCTGAAAAAGAATATCGAGCCCAATGTAAAAAACTTAGTGACGCATGGATTACGATTGCCAAATCTGCCGGACTTGCTGATAGTCTCATAAGCAGATTGAAAGTGACAAATCCATCATGTCCAGTTTTTTACAGCCTTTTGAAGACCCATAAGCTTTCCGAGCACGAAATGAACTCAATGTCAGCGGCAACTTACAAAATTAGACCAATTATCAGTTGCGTAGGCGGCCCCACCGATAGGATTTCATGGTACCTAAATAAGATCGTGAGCCAGCTGCTAACGAAGGTACCAGCACACTTATCCAATGCACACGAGTTTGTGGAACAGCTTCGAAACGCTAAGTTTGATTCGAGCACGGTAATTGAGTCGTTTGATGTAACGTCTCTTTACACTAATGTGCAGAATGACCAGGCTCTGCAAGCGTTATCGGAAATGTTGGATAAGCATGCTGATACAATGAACATGTTTGGACTTAGCAAAGCGCATACGATGGCCCTAGTAAAAGAATGTCTAAAATGCAACATCTTTAGATGGTCTGGGACTTATTACTCCCAGATACGTGGATTAGCTATGGGCCAAAGGCTAGCACCAATTCTCGCCATATGCTTTATGAGCAGAATTGAAGAGCCAGTCCTAGCACGTATGCCACTGATGTACTGTCGTTACATCGATGATTGCTGTGTTGCAACTTCAACACAGTCCGAGATGGACGAGTGTTTCAGAATTCTTAACCAGCAATCACAGTGCATCAAGCTCACACGTGAGATACCTCGCGATGGATGGCTGCCTTATCTCAATGCTCAAGTAAAGGTGACCGCTGGCATTGTAAGAGTCAAATGGTATCGCAAGGAAAGCTCCAAAAATATCCTCATCAACGTAAAATCTGCACATCCTGCTTCTGTAAAGCGTGCTGTCATTGGTAATATGTTTAGAACCGCGATGCAGATGTGCAACGGAGAAGAGGAGCGATGCGAATCACGAAGACTGGCTACCCAAATAGCTTGCAGTAACGGTTACCATTCTTCACCGCACATTCACCATCGGAGAAATGGCAACAACATTCGGGCTGATGACAAACTTCCACTTTGCTTGCCATTCATTTCTGATAAGATCAGCGCGGCCATACAGAAATGCATCGTTCGTGCGCAGCTGCAAGATGATATTATGTTAGTGAACATTCCCAATGATAATATCAAAAAACAGCTCGTACGTAACAGGCTCTACGATCAATACTGCAATACGGAGCAATGCATGATATGCCCGCACGGCAGAATGGGTGACTGCGCGAAGATGGGAGTGGTGTATCAGCTTGAATGTCTGAAATGTAATGCTCGCTATATTGGGGAAACAGGAAGAACACTCGGCATTCGCATCAAAGAGCATTTGTCAGATAAAAGGCGTAAGAACTTGGCTTCGCCGCTTGGCAGACATAGGCACGAATTGCATGGTGGAGATGACTTTGATATCAAAGTCACAATTCTAACACTTGAAAAAGAGATCTCGGCTAGGAAAGCCTTAGAATCGTTCTGGATTTCTGCAAAGAATCCAGAAATGAACAACAAAAACGAGTGCTTATCCATAACCGCTGATTTCCTTCCGTTTTTATCATTATGTGAGCTATAACTGTTTATGTGACATCCCTCAGTATAGCTCAGTCGTCCGTCGCGAACATCTACATCCGGCACGGACATCTAACGAAGCGGTGGTTCCCTGGTATGTCTTTTGCCAGCACAATTCTTATGGCACTAGATTGGGGGAAGCGCCGAAAACTGGCAAGGGCTGGTAGAGACGTTTGATGGGCTGGAGTTACGGATGAAGCTTTGAACCATTCCAGGCCTCTGATGAAGACGAAAGCGTCGAAACGTAAGGCCGAAGAGCACTGACAATAAAAGGACCACCTAACAACCTGTTCGGCACAACAATATTCGACACTTACGATCATGCCCAGGTTTAATGATTATGGAACATGGAAATTATTAGAAAACGTACCGCCGCATTTGTTCCGACTGACACGAGAAGCGCTATCGCTTCGGCAAAAAGCGGTAGCAATTCGCCAGTCCTTATTGTTCCTCCAACGATGCAAGAGACATAACATCGTTCCCAAGTTCATCGAAGCGAAGAAAATAGGATATACCTGCTGTCTCGATGAGAATGATGTGAAAATCAAGAAGATTTATCATTCTATTTTGAACGTTATCATTGTCGAGAAACGCAGAATGTTGTACTCTATCCTATTGAAATGTGATTGTAAAGAGAAGGCTTGTGAACGTCTCTTGCCTAGTCAGACTTGGAGGAAAATTAAGGATGGTTCGAAGTCAATCTGTGATTCGATCCGGTCTAATGTTAAAACTAGGCTCATTGCAAAGTACGACCGACTCTCGAACGAATGCCATAAAAATTGTTTGCTTGACAAAAGCTCCAGTGCCTATCACCGCCCCGAACATCTCTCATCATGCAATGAAAAAACGGGAAGGGTCACGGTTGTTGGAAACGCTCAAGTGTCTTCAAATATCATTGAGCTTCTTAGCCTAGGTCCTTCGTTCTCCCCTGCACAGAACATCAATGCTGGACTCTACCGAAAGGTAGTAGGAGGTTTGCACAAGCTTAGGGATTTACTTCGATTGAAAGCCAAGCGCGCGAGTGTTCAACGTCATTCTGCTGCTAACGAACAAAGAACTTTACCGACGATCCCATTCCCGTCGTCCTTCTATAGACAACCTGAACCAAATTTTTGTGTAGACATGAAGTTCCGGCTCTTATGCTCTGGTGTCTTAGAAGTCTTGACCAAGTCAGAACGAGAGCGCCAAAGCAACCTTTCACGAAATCAGTGGCAAGGTTTCAAGGAGATCCGTGAACTCATCTCGAATGGTTCTGTACGTCTATCAGTAAGCGACAAGGGAGGCGAATTTGTAATAATGCCGCAGGAACTGGATCGTAAAATAACTGCAGCCCACCTCGCAGACGCTACAACGTATGCAGTGGTCTCTGAAAAAGAATATCGAGCCCAATGTAAAAAACTTAGTGACGCATGGATTACGATTGCCAAATCTGCCGGACTTGCTGATAGTCTCATAAGCAGATTGAAAGTGACAAATCCATCATGTCCAGTTTTTTACAGCCTTTTGAAGACCCATAAGCTTTCCGAGCACGAAATGAACTCAATGTCAGCGGCAACTTACAAAATTAGACCAATTATCAGTTGCGTAGGCGGCCCCACCGATAGGATTTCATGGTACCTAAATAAGATCGTGAGCCAGCTGCTAACGAAGGTACCAGCACACTTATCCAATGCACACGAGTTTGTGGAACAGCTTCGAAACGCTAAGTTTGATTCGAGCACGGTAATTGAGTCGTTTGATGTAACGTCTCTTTACACTAATGTGCAGAATGACCAGGCTCTGCAAGCGTTATCGGAAATGTTGGATAAGCATGCTGATACAATGAACATGTTTGGACTTAGCAAAGCGCATACGATGGCCCTAGTAAAAGAATGTCTAAAATGCAACATCTTTAGATGGTCTGGGACTTATTACTCCCAGATACGTGGATTAGCTATGGGCCAAAGGCTAGCACCAATTCTCGCCATATGCTTTATGAGCAGAATTGAAGAGCCAGTCCTAGCACGTATGCCACTGATGTACTGTCGTTACATCGATGATTGCTGTGTTGCAACTTCAACACAGTCCGAGATGGACGAGTGTTTCAGAATTCTTAACCAGCAATCACAGTGCATCAAGCTCACACGTGAGATACCTCGCGATGGATGGCTGCCTTATCTCAATGCTCAAGTAAAGGTGACCGCTGGCATTGTAAGAGTCAAATGGTATCGCAAGGAAAGCTCCAAAAATATCCTCATCAACGTAAAATCTGCACATCCTGCTTCTGTAAAGCGTGCTGTCATTGGTAATATGTTTAGAACCGCGATGCAGATGTGCAACGGAGAAGAGGAGCGATGCGAATCACGAAGACTGGCTACCCAAATAGCTTGCAGTAACGGTTACCATTCTTCACCGCACATTCACCATCGGAGAAATGGCAACAACATTCGGGCTGATGACAAACTTCCACTTTGCTTGCCATTCATTTCTGATAAGATCAGCGCGGCCATACAGAAATGCATCGTTCGTGCGCAGCTGCAAGATGATATTATGTTAGTGAACATTCCCAATGATAATATCAAAAAACAGCTCGTACGTAACAGGCTCTACGATCAATACTGCAATACGGAGCAATGCATGATATGCCCGCACGGCAGAATGGGTGACTGCGCGAAGATGGGAGTGGTGTATCAGCTTGAATGTCTGAAATGTAATGCTCGCTATATTGGGGAAACAGGAAGAACACTCGGCATTCGCATCAAAGAGCATTTGTCAGATAAAAGGCGTAAGAACTTGGCTTCGCCGCTTGGCAGACATAGGCACGAATTGCATGGTGGAGATGACTTTGATATCAAAGTCACAATTCTAACACTTGAAAAAGAGATCTCGGCTAGGAAAGCCTTAGAATCGTTCTGGATTTCTGCAAAGAATCCAGAAATGAACAACAAAAACGAGTGCTTATCCATAACCGCTGATTTCCTTCCGTTTTTATCATTATGTGAGCTATAACTGTTTATGTGACATCCCTCAGTATAGCTCAGTCGTCCGTCGCGAACATCTACATCCGGCACGGACATCTAACGAAGCGGTGGTTCCCTGGTATGTCTTTTGCCAGCACAATTCTTATGGCACTAGATTGGGGGAAGCGCCGAAAACTGGCAAGGGCTGGTAGAGACGTTTGATGGGCTGGAGTTACGGATGAAGCTTTGAACCATTCCAGGCCTCTGATGAAGACGAAAGCGTCGAAACGTAAGGCCGAAGAGCACTGACAATAAAAGGACCACCTAACAACCTGTTCGGCACAACAATATTCGACACGTTCGAGAATATTTCTGATGTAACAAACGAAATTCACGTCTTACATGGCTTAAGACAGAGCGAGAGTATCGTACTCCTACCTCAGAGTTTTGCAATTTTTTTATCCAGGAACAAAAGTTTGCGTTATGGGTTGGCTTGCATACAAAAGAATGAACCGATTTCTTGTTCTGCGTGACGCGTATGGAACTGTTCAGGTGCGCTTTTCTTCCTACAATTTTTTGAGCTTTCTAAATTTGTTTAGGCTACGGTGGCTCCAAAGTCAGATCTCGCCAATATCGTAAAAGACCTTCCCTATGAGTCTATAGTTCAAGTCGAAGGTTGTGTGATAGACCGAGGCGAGAATAAAAATCTCAAGATGAAAACGGGTGAAATTGAAGTAAACCGTGGTATTCTTGTTTGTATGCCCAAAAAGAGAGAATTTCTAGATTGATATCTCAAAATTGACGGTGCTAAATCGCGCATCAGCGAATTTGCCTATGCTACCGGATGCAGAAACCAGTGAGAGGACGCGGCTTACATATCGATACATCGATTTGCGTACAGAACGAATGCAAAGGTAAAAAGCTGGAAATTATTGCAGCAGAAGGGGATAGTTCATAGTTGGTTCACCAACGCAGTGCAATCCAACGAACGCGCCGCGTGCTGCAACGCGCGCGGTTCTGTGTGTACGTATAGCTGTTGTAATGATTGCTCTTACATCTTGGAGGTTGCTTAGAATGTACAGATCCAACCAGGACTCCACGAACTTCTGACAGCAAATAATTAAAAAATATCATTTTTCAGAGCTTTACGAATGCGATCGGATATTGTTCACAAGATGAGGCGTTTTCTGGTAGAAAAAGCCGAGTTTGTTGACGTTAGTGATCAAATTTTGTGAAATACATTATTGGTCTATGCTAAATCTTTATCATTAGCTTGTCCCTAAATTAAACCGTATTTCAAAATAAATCAAATTGTATTTGTTTTTCTGGCAGACTTGGGGCACCATTCGATAGAGCGAAGCAAGCTCTACAATGACCACCAACGAACCGTTTAAGTCGCGATCCAGGTAATTTTAAATCTAAAAATTAAAATTTTTCAGCTACCCTACAAATTGGGTCTCCTTTCAGAAAATTCTTACGGACTTCTAACTTGGTTCTTATATAGTAGACACATAGTAGTACCGAAAAATGTTTTTTGTTGATTTATTATTTACTTACTTACTTAGTTGGCCCGTCCTCACGTGTTGTGCGGGCCGCAGCACAGCTTCCATCCGTTCCTATCCCTCGCAAGCGTCAACCACGATGTTCGTATCGGTCGTTGGTGGCGAAGATCACGAGATCTAGGTGTAAAATTCGCTTCCAGCTGGTTTTTCAGCTGGTCCATCCTTTCCACGAACACATCTGCCCACCTGGTGGGGGATCTTCCTCGAGGGCGTTTTGCATCGCGAGGGATCCATTCCAGCGTTCCTAGCGTCCATCTGTCGTCTGTGCTTCTTGCAATGTGACCGGCCCATCGGTACTTTACCTTCGAAACATGCTCGACTGGGTCTCGTAGACGGGACATACTTCTTAAATCAGAACTGCGAAGTCCGGCAAGATGTTGCGTACGTCGGTTAAACTTCAGAAGACTCCGCTCCATCGCTCTGTGGGTGGTACGAAGAGCTTTCGACGTGGCAGCAGTGTCAGCCCACGTCTCGGCTGCGTAGCAGAGTGCTGGAAGAACGGTTGAATCGAACAGATGAGCTCGGAGCGCAGGGTCCGTTAGTTGGTCGGTGGCTTCTTTCAAAGGCCCGTAAGCGGCCCAAGCTGCTCTTCGCCTTCTGTTAAGTTCTTCTTTCAAGTCGTTCTGCATGTTCATTGAACGTCCTAGATACACGTAAGAAGAGGTTCCGTGATTGGGGAACCTTCCAGCTTCAATTCCGTATCCTCAATTAGGCCGTTCTTCATGAACTGGGTCTTCTTCCGATTGATTCGCAGTCCAATCGTCTTCCCTACTTCGTTCAATTCCTTTAACATCGTCTCGGCTTCATTGATACTGCTTGAGAAGAGAACGATGTCGTCCGCGAAACGAAGATTCGAGAGGAATCTCCCATCAACTCGTATACCTCTCTCATTCCAGTCCAGTGATTTCATCACCCACTGCAAGGCCGCCGTAAACAGCTTAGGCGATATGGTATCGCCTTGTCGGACCCCCTTCCCTATTGGTACGGTCAGGGGGCGATGGAACAGCTGTAGCGTTGTGGTGCAGTCCTTGTAGCAGTTGGCTAATGTCCTCACATATGACGGATTCACTCCTTGATCGACTAGCGCTGACAGGATAGCGTTGAACTCGACACTGTCAAATGCCTTCTCGTAGTCGACGAAGGTTAGGGCGAGTAATCGGTACTCCCGGCAAACTTCTATGACCCTCGAAACCGTCTGGATGTGATCCATGCAACTGAATCCCTTGCGAAATCCAGCTTGTTCTGGAGGTTGGGCTTCATCCAGTGTCCTTGAGATGCGAGTGAGAATGATCTTGGTGAAAAGCTTATACAGCACGCTCAACAGGCTTATCGGACGATAGTTTCGAAGATCTTCCCGTTCGCCCTTCTTGAAGAGAAGAACGGTTCTTGACGTTCTCCACTGGTCGAAAATCCTTTCCTTCTGGAGATAAGATGTTTGCGCCGCCAGAATCTCGTGTAGACAGTGTCCTCCAGCTCTCAGCAGGTCCACGGAAAGATGATCTGGTCCTGGAGCTGTGGACGTCTTCATGGTCTGGATCGCGACGCGTACTTCAGCAGGAAGAATTCGTGGTGGTGTGTCTCCAGTGGGAACAGCGGGGACTGGCACGGGTGTTGATGAGCGGAAGAGGTTGGTGTAGAAACTCTTCGCGATCGATTCCATTTCTCGGCGGGAAGTTGTTGATATCCCCTTCTCGTTTAATAACGCTCCCAGTGGTATGTGGTAGTCGCAAAGGTCCCTTCGGCATTTCTTCAGACTTCGTCTTTGTTCAGCGGCTTCCAAAATCCTCCTTTGCCTGTACTTTCGTAGATTCTCCTGCAATGCCGTTCTGCAGCTGGTATTTGCCACCAACCGCTCGAGGTGAGATGCATTCGGATCCAGCCTCAAGGATCTTCTTCTCTCGAGCAATTCCTTGGTGGTGCTTGAGATGCGATCCAAGTTCCTTGCACGAGTTGTTGAGGCGCAATACCCACAGGCTTCCAATCCTTTGAGAAGCAGCTCGTAGTCCTTCGTTGGGTCTTCCTCGATGGGCCACTCACAACATGATAAGACCTCCTCTAACCTTTGACCGTCGTAAACGACATCCTTCCTTCGTGGACTGCGATGGCAAATCTTCCTTTCCAGCTTTGGACTGAATCGTACCTTCGCTCGTAGGAGGCGGTGATCAGAACCACTGCAGAAAGATGGCACTACCGATACGTCAAGTAGGCACCATCTTCGGTTGGTGAGTATATGGTCAATCTCCGCATGTGTCGTTCCATTGGGTGACTCCCATGTCCATCGTCGTTGTTCTTTCTTCATGAAAAGTGAGTTTCCATGAAACAGGCGTGCGGCGGATAGGATCCCAATAAGACGGTTGTCGTTATCATTCCGGAGCCCAAATCCAAATTTCCCGATCCTAAACTCCTTTTCTAGTTTCATCCCGATTTTCGCGTTAAAGTCACCCACAACAAACTTGTAGAAGGACTCTTCGTTGCGGACGACCTCCTCTACATGCTCGTAAAAAGCATCCAATTCCGAATCATCAGCTGCTGATGTTGGAGAATAGCAGTTGATGATGCTGATGGTCTTCTGGTGTGGAGGGTGTAGACGAAGCATGGCCAGTCGGGGAGACAGGATCTCATGCGAATCGACGAGATGGACGATCGTTGGGTGAACGACAAATCCGACGCCTCCCACGTTCCGCGACGGAACTTTCTCACCACGAATGACGAGGGTCCCATCGCTCAACTGTCGCACGTCTTGCTTCCTGGACTTCGTTTCCTGCAGGGCGATGACGTGTACTTGATGTGCCCTGCGGCGTGGAGAAGAGCGTGAAGGTCGGCGTTGATTTATTACGGAGCTCAAAATTGAGAAAGATGATCCCAAAATGCCAAAATGCCACTTTTTTCGGGTTTTTCATGTGAAACTTGGTATTTCTCGATTATAAGAGCACCTACAAAAGTAAAGTTTCACGATTGTACTTAGTAAGGCTTGTAGTATACAATGACATATGTGGGAGGGGCTGGGGGCGGAGTTTGCCATTTTTAGACTATCTCTTTTTCTCGCTGTCTAAGCTCGGAAAAATCCAGTAAAAGCATATTTGAGTACTACTATGTGTCTACTGTATAATGACGAAGTTTGAGTTTCTACGATTATTCTTCGCAAAAATCTATTTTTAGATTTTTGCTCCATATTCTACCTATGTTACGAATTAGGTGGACTTTGGTAGTCTTTTTGTAGAGCTTGCTTCGCTCTATCGAATGGTACCCCAAGTTTGCCAGGGAAACAAAAACAGTTTGATTGATTTAAAACAAGGTTTACTTTTGGGACAACCTAATAGTATAAATATAAAGAACACAAACAATTGGTCAATTAAATGTAGTTATTGGATATTTTTATGTCCGCATTTCGAAGGCGCTGTAAAATATTCCGTTTTTGTCAAGAGGAAAGTAGTTTTATTCCCGAAGTTGTAAAAGAATGATAATTTGAGCAATCATACGATAGTAGCAACTATTTTCATCTTTTTACTTCCAAATGGGATCTTGATATTCAAGGGTGTAGAAGTAATTGGGATGTTTATAGGAGAAACGAAATTTTGTAAATCTTCTAGTGACAATGAGTAAATTACTAATCTTATTTCAAAAACTTTGTCCTTTAGATTTTTGTTTTCATCCATCGAATGATTTTTTCCACAAACCCTCTGTGCTTCTTTAAATAACCAATCAGGGAAAATCTCTCTTCTTTTCGAATAAACTCTAAAAAAATTTTCATGCTGCTGCTATGAAAATGTTCTACGATTCTGCCGAAAATTTTTTTGTGATTTTCATCAAATAGCCCATAGATCTGTTGTAATTTTTCTGCTGTAGGTCGAAACTCCCACACTGTTTCGACGGACACCCGGTGGAGCGGCTGAGTTTATAGTACCGGCTCCTCCACCGAATCGTGGCCAATGTTATTCTCTACCTCAAAGTCCGCAGCAATTTAAGCAGTTGCTCATGGTCGGTGGTATTGACCGATACTTTCAGGTAGAAATTTCTAAAAAATATTAATTTTTCACTGCAGAATCTGTTCCTAGATTGCACGATGTTACCGTGACGAAGGATCGAAGGGCGATCGACAGCCGGAATTCACTCAGGTAGAATAATCACCTTGGGGGTTTCCTTAACTCTTCCCTTCCTCATGACTATAAATTTTCTGTTTTTTGGGATAGTTCCGAATGTTTAGGTTTTGATCTGGGTCTTTTCTGCACTCTTGAAAAAATCCAAAATTTCTTACATTTGCTCTGAAGTTATCGCAGAACTTTCACTGAAAGTTTTTAGGTCGACCTCGAAATGTCGTTCACTAATCAAGAAGGAGTTTTATCGGTGGTGGAAGATACGCTGTTATCAGCATGGCCTGAGGAGTTGGTAAGTAGTGCAGTACTATTTCTTGATTTTTGACAACAAAAACTTTGGAGTAAAGTTTCGTAAATATCCTCGAGCCATTTGTGACTTAAAAACATTGCCGAGGTCAGTTGCAGGTGGTGGGATTTTGACGCAGTGCAGGAACACACACCTGACTAATGCAGCAGTTTAAGTCCGTTCGAAAGAGATGGATTCTGAAGCGAGAAAATGGCTTCGGAAGAAAAGGGGCGGTAATTCCGCCTCCTTCACAAGTTTTGACGTGAACGAATGCTGTAGATCTGATGTGTTAACCGCGTCAAAACTTGTCAAGGAGGCGGGATTAGCGTGCACTTTTTTCGGAGCTCAGTAAAATTCCTTATTACATAACAAAGTGTGGAAATGTGTTCTACCAACTTAAACATATCCTAAGTCAAAAAGACAAGGAAACAAGCAGAATTTACTGGAAATAAACAAGTCCTAATCTTACAAGTCGTTAAGTAGCGCACATAGTGTGCAGTATCCATGTTACGTTGACGACTCAACGGTACATCTTTGAAGTTGCTGTGGATACCTGGAAAGCTGGAAGGTTTTCTGATTGCTGTAGATAAAATTTGCAGGCCTATATATCTAGCAGGAAAAAATTACATGTGTTTTTCATGTTCTGGAATAGGGTGGGAGTAGATGAGTAGTTAGTGGATTTGAGCTTACTCTTCCTTTTCAAGGGAAGATATCTAAAATAAACCAAGAAGTTTTAATTCAAAGTATAATTTACTATTGGTAGGTTTAAGGAGGATCTCAAACCCACTGCACCTTTTCCTCGTCTGAACTTCAAAGATGCAGTGCGACTGTATGGAAGTGATAAGCCTGACATGAGAATCCCATGGCAAATCGAGGATTGCACAGAAAAACTCAGTAGGATTAATTTTTTATTGTTGTCCTACTGAGTAAATTTAATGACTCTCTAGGCTTCCTTCGCAAATCTAGCTCCCCAAAAAATTGGGTAGCACGCTTCATTATCTGCAAAGGTCATTCAGAGCACATGAAGAGATTGGTGAAGAAGGAGTTTGAACGGATATTAGCCATGAATAAGTTGTCTAGGGTAAGTGTTCAAATTTTTTTTTGTTAGAAAACAGATATTTTGCAGCCTTTCGCAATTTTCGATACAAGCCGAGATGTATGGTTTAAGACTCTCAAAGCTGTGGATATGAAGGAACTTTTTGGTGTTGAGGATGAAGACTGTGTAGCATTCAGGTTGCTAGAAATCCAAGTCTCTTTTTGAAGAGAGATCCTCTTTATAGTTGGGGCGATGAGGATGGCGTACAGTGGACCCTTGGTCAATTACGAAATATGGTAGCGGAGGTTGGAGGATTACGAAAGCAGCGAAAGGTGATTTTGAATTTGGATGAGAGTTACGTCTGGCGCTTTATAATCTGATTCAGTCGCACTTGCCTTTTTGTGCGCGATTACGTCGCGGCGCATGCGTCTCCATGCTTATCGATCGGTGAGGTCAATTTCACTGCGCAATCAACATCCGGCGAACGCCGCGTTGCATTCGGAAAGCACATGCCGATTGGGGGACACTGCGATAGAGACAGACTGTATATAACTTTTTCAAGCTTACGGGAAATTCACAATTTGCGTTGTGCTTATGCGCCACAACTCACAGGCGTCGGCTGACTTTGCCCTCCATAGTAAATCGCTTACACATTTTTCCCGTTATTTCGCTAATCAAAACAAAGCCAATAAAAACAATTTCAGATATGCGCTCACTGGATCGTAAACTTTCCCTTGTTTTCTGTGGAAGATGGTAAAGTTGTCAGTTCTCATCATCCATTCACTGCTCCTATCAACGAGCATCGAAAATGGCTCGACGATCCCAAGAAAATTCTCGAGATCACCGGTTGGTCTCTGGCTTATTTTAAACTGTGACATAAATATAACCTGTAACTTCTCTTTAGGGCAACATTATGACCTAGTGCTAAATGGTGTGGAGCTGGGTGGTGGCTCCATACGTATTCATGATCCAGAAGAACAAGCTCATGTTTTGGAGATTCTTGGAGAGGATACTCAGGAAATGGTTGGTGGTTTCATCCATAAACTCTGCAAATTTTTGAAAAACCAATTAACGCTTTGAATTTCCGTTATATATTCTTTTCCTACTTTGAAAACTGTTATCATGCAAGGAGTAAATTTTTGAAGATCTGACAGTATTTCTGAAATTATCTCAATTTGCAGAAGCACCTATTAGAAGCCTTATCGTACGGTGCACCTCCACATGGCGGTTTTGCTTTGGGTCTTGATCGTTACATCGCCCTCATGGCATCTTATGGTGATCCATCTCATCCTGTGCGAGAGGTTTGAATAAACTTAAACTCTTCTTCCTACAAAATCAAGGTTTTCTTGCAGGTCATTGCTTTCCCGAAGTCAAAGGAGGGGAGAGATTTGATGAGTAAAGCACCAGTCACTCCGAATGAGGAACAGCTGAAACGATACGGAGTGCGAATTGAAGAGGATGCTGAAGCTGTGGAAGCCTCTTCTACTTCATAACCTGCCCTAGTCATTGTTAGAGTTACTAGCTTGTTTGTTGTTAGATTGTTTACCTCTTTTGCGGTGATCTGTTGCCCTGATTATCATAATATCAACATCTTTCTATCTCAACACAACTCAATCGCTGAGCTCATTTAAGCACAAAATTTATTTTCCGAAGCTCAATTTTTGAAACAATGGTGTTGAAAATTAGATTTTATCTGTATCAGCCTTATAAAACTCGGTGAGCAAATTTGTGCCGTGAAGCATTTGATAAAAAATATTGAGAAATGAAAATGTTGGTCAAGTGTTGAAAGGGAAGTATGCGATCTCCAATCAGATCGCGTAGTCTCTAAACGTACCTTCAATCATCTGGAGATAGAAAAAGTGTTTGTATGAAAATAAAAGGAAGGTTGTTTGTATCCCTACACCCACAAAAATTATAAAATAACTCAATAATTAATTTCAATAATTTCGGCCTATATCGTTAGGGTGCACTAGTCACCCTAACGACACAGGCTGTGAGTAAAATATGAGGAGCAATGTTTCATTCCTCAAGCTTTGCGTAAATTCTGTAATTCCGCTTTCCATTTTGCCCTCTCACAAATGTTACCCACTTTCCAAAAATGATAGCAAGTGCTATACGACTACAAACAGGATTCAAAT
The DNA here is from genome assembly GCA_958299035.1 of Cylicocyclus nassatus. NCBI lineage: Eukaryota > Metazoa > Nematoda > Chromadorea > Rhabditida > Strongylidae > Cylicocyclus > Cylicocyclus nassatus. The sequence goes on from CATQJL010000001.1 coordinate 27,742,290, forward strand.
TTTGTTCATCAACAATAACAACTATCATGAAATTTGTCTCATTTTTGGTTCATGTCTGCCCTAGTTGAGGATCCGCCTGGTACAAAGTGCATCCTATGGATGAATTCTCATCTCTATAATTTCCTCTATCACAGCGATGAAGAAGGTTAAAAGCAAGGAGCCTATGAAGCTTGCGGAAGCTCAAGAACAATTGAAAAAGGAGAAATCCAAGGAAAGAGCTCAAAAACAAGAGAAAGACAAACGTTGGAAACGAGAGAAGCCTCTTGACAAGGAACTCGCACTTTATGCAGTAAGTTTATGTCGATTGTCGCAAAAGAACAACGAGAAATTTCCTATATAAGGCTCGCGCTGAAAGAAGGGCCAAGAGAGGCGGCGCTCGACGAAAGAATTACTTTCAAATGCTGGTGAGTGTCCTCAAATTGGTATATAAGCCATTTTTTCAACTGTCCTTTGCCTTAAATAATGCGAAGCGAAGCCTGTTCAAAAAGAAACGCGCGCCAGACACCGCGCGGTTATCAATCCGTAATCTCAGAGCGCTAGAGGGCATTCGAACAATCGTGACGATAACGCAACCGCCCGCGACACGCACGCACTTCCGACTGCCGGATTTTCTTGACTTTTATCTCAGCTGGAATGGTTTCTTTGTTTAGGTGTGATAATATTTAGACGCTGAAAATGTCTGAGCTGAGCGTTGAGTTGATGTCTTTCTGTATGTTTTAGGCAAGCTCCGATGGGCGCAAAACCGCAGTTAAACTCCGTCACGATTTCATAAATGACCTATTTATTGCTTTCTGTAGAGGCTATTCAGTCACAGCTACTCTCTCACTGCTTTCTCCATTGTATGATTATTTTTTAAGGACCAATATCAAACTACAGTAGCCGGAGGTGGTACTACAGTAGGAGGAGCCACTGCTATTCACGATCGAGAAGATGATGATTTTGCTATTAAGGTAATAGAAAACTTTTAACCACTAGACCTAAACCTTCGGATTAAATTACAGACGACGCAAGAAATGATTCGCTTTTTGAATGATGAAAAACTTGTGGAGACAAAATATGAGTTCGCTGGTGGTTGGGAAAGATTTATACTGAGGTTGAAACGCAAATCGATGAAGTCTGTTATAAATGAGGTTGCTGACTCTCTACAGTGTGTTTCAATCGCAGTGTCCATTGCGAGCATCACAACCGCTTCGCAGCAACTAGCGGCGTTGCGAGCGTTTGGCCTGAGCAGCAAATTGGACCTATGGATCGTAACCTGCGCGGAGGCCTCCGCGCTGCGCATGCGTAGTTGCACGCTCAAGGGACACCGCAGTTGAAACAAACTGCACTTTTCAACAGTTCTCCTTTCAAATGACTCCTAATTCAGTATCGTCGTATGGAGGAAGTTATTGGTGAAGATATGATGAATGTTTTGTGCAAAACTACTAATGCAGATGGATCAACCGAATTTAAATGTACTCCAGTTTTTGACCTAACGCGAAAAGCTGTCATTCTTCTTTTCTTCCAGACAAAGATATTCCAATAACAAAACCATCACCCTTGAAACCTGCAGATGATCCAGCTTATGAATTGCAGTGGATGTAGTTATGGAAGACATTTGATAGAAGTTTTGTGGCTTGTCAATAAATCAACATTTATTGCCTTTCCTCATTTTTTTGAAATGTTTGGCAAAATTAGACCAACTAGAGTTTCATCACTACAGCAGCAGATGAGGCTAATGTGCGGAGCTGCGAGCAAACGGTGTTGGCATTTTGCCAGGTAAAAACCAAAGATGACGATGGGATCGGCCATACTATTCCTGCTATTCTTACGACTCCTGCGAATCCTGCGATTCCTGTGAGTCCCGCACAGTTTAGACGCCGCTTAAATGAGCGCGTATTGCGTGTTACGTGTTGTTTTACGCAACACGCGCTCATTTAAGCGGCGTCTAAACTGTGCGGGACTCACAGGATTCGCAGGAGTCGTAGGAATAGCAGGAATACTATGGCCGATCCCGATCAGACGCAGACAGAATTCCCGTCACGACTTGATACAGTGTAAGCGGCGCGGTCTGTTCCGTGGCAAACGACTTCAGCACAATTTTGACCTAAGGTGGGTTGAGATGAACTTTGGTCGTCCTCGAAGCAGTTATTGAAAAATTTGTATTTTTCAAAGTACGGAAAACGAAATCGAAAATATTCTTGTAACAAAACGACGACCTTCTTAAACATAGATCGAACGGGTGAGGATGAACAACTTAGCACATTTCCGGTGATGCCAGCAATGGTTGTTCTTTTTTAACGGCTGAGTCAAAAAACCAAGTCTGCCTTGCCCACTACCGTATTTTAAGTCACTCTTTGATGTCAGAAGGTGTACTGTCTGGACAAAAATTCAAAGCTGAATTTCTCGACCACAAGGGAATCAAATCAGCTGACGTTTGAGCAATGTATTATCTAGAGAATCCTGATACTACTATGAGAAATTGGGTGTATGTCAAGAGGCGCGATTTTTATTGCCAGCTGGACACCAAATAGCACATAATAAGTGTTCTGCAACTTTCTAGAAGTATAAGAAATTTAGAAGAAGATAAATTAGATAGTTGCATGAGTTGCTCAATCTTGATATTCTAGAAAAAATTCATAGCAGCATTTTTGAAGGTCAAAAACTCACGAAAATGCATTTCAGAACAAATTCGTAAATATTTCAGTCCGATTCATAGCAAAAACCATGAAACTCAGCAAGTGGTGACCTCAGACAGATAGTAACTGATGCACATTATCTGGTAATTTTTGAAGACTCGTATAGCACTAAATTAGAGTTTTAATTTGGTGACAGCCGAAGAGATCGCGCTTCTTGACCGTCTCCCTGAGAAATTTAGATTCCCAGAATTAGCACTGTTTTCAACCACAAAAGTCTGAGTTAATTTCCTTGCTGCTTTGCTTTTAATGCGAGTCTTTGTTGTAGACGATTTAATCGGGAGCAAGATAGACAATTTTTTTCATTTTCAATTCCTTTTTTTTTAAATGTGCAATTGCTTTTTTCCGACATGCCATAGTTAACTGTATAAAAATCGCCGTTGTTTAATCCAAGTGATAAATCCATGCCAATCAATTTTGGGGAGTATACAGACTGCTAACAAGTGAAAAGAATGGCAATAATGGATCACTTCTTCTGCTGTGGCCACACAACCTTTCGAAAAAATTTCATTCATTAATTTATGAAGTTTTGAAGCAAATAGAAATTCATAACACCCATACCCTGCTCTGTCAAAAATTAGATGTGAGTCTTTGTAATCCGACGCCTAAGAAATCAGACTAGGGGTTATTCTGACGCTGCCAGATAATTGATGGCACTTTGCACTGTTTCTACCTCCTCTATCAACTACTATTCAATCCTCAGTCTTTCGCAGAACCTCCAACACTTTCAACTAGTTGTATGATGTTGAGAGCTTGAAGCAGCAACGGTCGATCAATCATCTGTCCACGAAATTGGAATGCTCCTTTGCCTTCAGCTTGATGTTGACTGAATGCATGCACCAGTTCGGTTGCCCATTCAACTTTTTGTGGAGATGGCATGAATGCTTTTTGCACGACTGGGATCTGTAAGAAAATCATGATATAGAGATACTTTGAAACAATTTGTACACTTGTATTTTCATCGAAGGTCAAAAAACTAATTGTATTCGATCTTCTAGATTTTACTTGGAACTCGTCAAACGTATTTGTATATTCTCACCTGTAGGGGATGAATGGTTTGTTTTCCAGTGAAACCCCATTTCTGACCTAAAACAAACAAGATATAAATGCGGAAGTCTTCCAAGAGATCCTATGGCTGTTTTTTTTTTCTAAAAAATTCTCAGCTGCGCTTATTGCGGCATTTTTGAATTACGGAAAAAAAACGATTCTTGCGGCAACACCCTGTGCAACTCAGGCCTTCCGCTAACTTGCAGTCCACAGTACAAAATCAAGAAAAAATTTTAACCAAATTTTCTTCGTGTACTGTAGACTGCAATTTCACTCTCCTGAGACCCTCACCTTCTTCACTCTGTATCCTCAGTCCCTCTGTGTTCTTAATATCAATGTAAACACTATCGATAGCTTGTAATTGGAAAGCTTTGCAGCACGCCACGAATCGTTGTCGAGCATAAAGAACTTCTGTGCATTCAGGAGTACGTGTAGCACCTGAAATTGCAGAGACGGATCAATGCTTTGCGCTGCAAGAATGAATAAAGTAAATAGAGAAAAAGCGCGAAAAGATGTCATTACATATCAGCTGCAGAAATTACTTGAAAAAATAAAATCAATTTTCGCAAGTTTCAAACGGTTTCTCCAATAAATTTTTGACGCTCAAAAGAAGCACGACGGTTGAAGTTATAGAAAACGGGAAAACCCTCTAATTGAACATTAGCACGAAAATTTTAATGGGAAAAGAGTATACTTCTGTCAGAATTATTAGAATTATTTTCCAAAATCTTCTGCTCAAAGACCAATTAAAATGTTGAAAAAAAATTTTTTTGTAAATTTGAAAATGCAAGAACAAAGGACATTGAAAAGAGATGGAGAGAAAAATTCAAATTCGGCTGAAAACTTCGAAAAAAATTGAGCAATAAGACTCCTCACAACCACTCAGTATGATGACGTAAAGCTAGTAGATAATAGGCCTAAAAATTACCTATGTCAGCGCAGTAATCATCGGATCCAAACACGACAGCATCTAATTTGAAAAATCCAGAATTTTTATGTAGATTAAGTGTAGAAGACAATATCCTTGGCATATCGAGAAGTGCTCTAGCCGATTCTATCCATATGACTAGTCGGGTATTCTAAATTAATAAAGAAAAATTAAAACGGCTGTGAAATACATGTCAAAATAAATTACGTTCGATAACAAAACAATTGTAAAATATTCTAACTCACAGTATCTGTTACTCTTTTAGCGGTGTAGTTACTTCTAAATACATCGTAAATTTTGGCGACATCTTCAGGGCTGTCCACTTTCGGTACCATAAATGCTTGTGGCAAATGTTCCGCTTTACATACTTCCTAAATCATGTTGGGCAAAATTGAAAACTTTTGAAAAAAAAAATCAATCAGTCAAAAATAAATAAGAATACAAGTGCTGAAAGAACACATAGATGAAGCTGTAGGAAATTTTTTAAAAACCTACCTTTACATCATCCTCAATTAATCCACTCGCCACCGAATTCACACGAAGTCCCAATTCGAAACAATTTAACTGTTGGTTCGCAAATGTGTCAAGTGCTTTTGTCGCTTGTGTGCGTGCCACAGCTTTAGACGTCAAAGCTACACCATCTTCCAACTCCAAAACGACGCAGTCCGCCTGCAAAAAAAAGTGCAACATCCAAGGTACAATGGCAAAAGCGTTGACGAGAGTGGGATTCGAACCCACGCCCCCGAAGAGACTGGTGCCTTGAACCAGCGCCTTAGACCGCTCGGCCATCTCGCCACAAACACAATGCACATTTCAGTGCCACTAGGACCGATCGATGAGAGGACAGGCGCTGTTTACAACACCAATCCATTAGTGACAATATGTAGTTCTTTTCCAGCCAGCAGTACATCTGAGAAACTTATGGAATACTGTAAATCCACAAACCTGCATATTAGGCACTTTATCCAACATTTTTTGATTGCTAGCCGGTACATAAAGCAGTGCTCGTCGTGGTATGTATTTTGCACGATCCTTGACACCAGCGAACTGTGAAGCGCGCCGCAATGACGTCAAGCTTATGGGCAGCCGCATCTCGAAATACTTCAGTATGTGGATTAAATTCAAATATAAACGAAAATCAAGAAATTGTCTTCCAATTCCTTTATTACACGTAACTTACTCTCTGTCAGTTTAGCTTTGCACTTCATGACAGAAAGAATAGCGAGAATGGTTGAATTATTTTCGAATACAATTCATTTTGAAAATTCATTTGCTATGCTTTGCAGTTTGCATTTTCTTGCAAATGCGTTTTTAGAATCATCATTTAAAATCATATTTTTCATGATTAAGCACTTACAGACAGAAAGGATACATGTCCCATTTTTCAAAAGCTTGATTGTAATGTAGTGTTTTTGAAAACTAATGTCAAAACACTTTGAGCGGTCGTTGCGCTATTAGATTGTTCTATGAACCCGTTCTTTTTTCAGCTATTGACGAGGCTTTATCCATACGAGAAGGATAAATAAGAGACCCAAACTTCCAGCCATAAGCAGTATTTCCAAATCATTCATCTATCTTCAAGTGAATCAGTGAGGTAACCGAAACTGCGATGGAAAAATTCTGCGTCTAAAGTGTAATTACAAATATGGAAAAACAAACTTTTGATTTATTTGAAACTTTCTCCGAGTTAAAGATTTTAGAATACAGCGTGAAAAGTAAAGCACGGTCATATCAAAATGTGCTAACAAGGAAAGGATGCTAATCCAATCCAGCCGTTTGTAATACAGCTAAGCAGGGGATGGTCAGAACTTAACCAACCGTACCAACAAACTATACATCGTCGGACTAGCCTTGGAATGCTGATCTCAAATATATGTTTATTATCGACCGAACGACAATATAAAAAGGAGTTACGAGCGTTCAAATGGGCAGATTTATCAAGTGATCTGTAGCGCATGTTCCATAAAATATGTTTCAAAAACGCTTATTTAACTTTCTGGTAAATGTGCTTCTTCCTTGTGACTGGAATAACCATAACCACTGTAAACCCGCGCCATCAGGCTGCCTTTCAACAACAGTATTCATTTGAACTCTAGCTTCCCATCTATGAATGCTCATAACTCCTTCCATGTAGTCGGCAGATAAAAAAACACATGTGAAACAAAGGAAGTTATTATATCTAAGTACTAGTTGAGCTAGTGTTTGAAATCAGCGTCTCAAGGCGAGTCTGGATCTGCAGCTCGTTTGGGGATGGGTGGGTTAAGTTCTGACCGTTTCCTCAGCTCCAATCTGCATCCACTCTCTGCTGAACGGCCTTCAAAATAACCATTTCTGACTGCACGGCGCAAGCTAGGATTCAACGGAAAATAATAAATCGAGAAAAGCTGATTAAGTAATAAGCGTGACGCTCTTTACGACTATGGTCGCAGGTTCGAGTTCTTTGCGGGGAGTTTCTTTTGCGATAAAATAAACGCGGTCACATGTCTATAAAAAAAGCCTACACATAAATTTAAACAAAGATTTCCAAACTGACATGAATCAAATATGCTTCGTAAAAAGCGAAGGATCGACTTGGTATCTTTCCCTTGTAAGATAGAACTAAAAACTAGTTGGCATCTGTTTTTACTGGCTCCCATTGAAAGCGCTATCTCCATATGAAATACTATTGTGATCATCACCATTTCCCTTGTAATATTTTCCGAATGTTTTGAACTAATCCTTACTCCAATCTATGCTTTAATTCATCTCGCTGACTGCACAAAATCATAGAGGAAAGTATCACTTCACGTGTGTCAATAACACTTCTACTGCATTCACGCAGAACTCTCATTCCTTTCGCGCATAAAAACTTTAGAACAGATCGACTGTGTGAGAAATGAACGAAAATCAATTTGCGTGAAACGCCATCATATGCAAGTAAACAATTTCGTGTAACATTTCATGACACATCATTGAGGTACAACTTCTCAAGGTATAAACGAGAAATGAACGTCATTATCATCGATTACAACAACCGGGCATCATTGTATGTACAAAGAATTCAAGTACAATTGAGATTATGTGACATATAAAATTTTGTGACATACAAAAAATAGAAGAACGTCAGCAGTGATCACCACAATGCACTAGAAGAAGTAGAGACGGACAATTAGAAAATTATATACAAAAAGTGGAAATCAATACCTAGATATCGCTCACTTCTATGTACATTATCACTATGGAGAATAACTCAGTTCGCATTATTTTCTTTGAAATTATAAAAACAGATCTACGATAGTGCTGCCAAATTTAGCTTCAAAAACTTCAAAGCTTTTTTGAAGGTAATTCAAAGTGTAAAATGGTCCTCATTATTCAAAGAAAAAATACATTATTTGGTCTGAACACTTGTTGAGGCCAAACATCCGACTTTTAAGAATCATAAAACGCTAATCCCGTGATGAAATGATAGCAAAAAGGTTGAGCTTCATGTACTCGCCGATAACTAAAGGAAACAGAGGCGCATAGCTGTACTTACACTTTACTAAAAAAACGAAAATGGTTGAACTTGTCACAGCTGGCCACTTCACATTGTAAAGAATCTGGTGATGACATAGCTGGTGAGAAATTGAGTGAATTTACTTTGACTCCAACTCCTTGCAAACCATGCACCGATTAGTAAGTAAGTATATCATATATTACTGCATGGCTCAAATTGCATTACAGCGGCTAAAGTCGGCTGCATGAAATGCCCGGATCGCTGTAGGCTGAACGTACGCGAGCGTGCCTGCAACGCGGCTGCCGAGTATGAGCGCTATAATGGCTCATGTGCGCGAATGTCAATGTTAGCCCACAAGGGACACGCCGCGAGCTTCAGTTCGTACGATTCCGCGCGCTCAATTATGGCCATCTCCAAGTAATTACACTTATCTTTCTCTTCACCAAAATCTGCATAGCTATGGAAATATGTGAATGTCTTGTTTTACTTGCAGGTAATTAAAATGTTTTAGAAACTCATCGAGAGTTCAAACTACCTCTGTAGAAGAATTTTGAGGACGCGGCTATCGCAATTCCAATTCTTTTCAGAATTCCAGGGTTTACGCGCAACCGCAAAATTCTTGAGCCGTCGCTACTACGCATCTCACAAGGAATGGTTAAACTCACAAGTACAGTAAATTTCGACCCTCTTTAGGCGGAAATTGGATTGGCAGGCGTCCGCCTCGCAACAGCTCGCGCCGTTTCGCAGCTACAGTATGACCTATGGTGCTGAGAACCGAGGTCTGCGTCCTTTCATTCTGCTCAGTCTTTGCTTGGCAAAATGCCCGCTATGCGCTCTCGAAGCCTCTAGCGACGCGCACGCGCCGCTCCTCGTGGAATGTTCCGCCTAATCTGGGACGAAATGGACTGTATTCTTTCCAGTGAAGCAAAGAACTTTTATTTTAAACCTAACTTAATATCACGAGAACAGGACGCACCTTTTTCGATTTTTTAAGCAAGCAGCTTAGCCGCTTCACTGTGTTTCGGAAAACGAAACTTATGCTGCATGGCCCTCAAACAATGCAGCACTGTATAGACTTTTTTGATAGCGAAGCCCTTCCAGGTGTCTGTGCTGTTCAAATATATGCATAAACAATCGCAACCCCAATTCAAAAGACATCAGATAGCGGGAAATCGCGGTGCAGTCGGGAAGCGCGCGGATGCAATTTAGCACCTTTAGTTACTGGTCCACTAGTTTTAAAGAGAAAAATCCCCCGCGTCCTATATTCGTGAAATTGTAGTAGCATAGGCTAAGTCCGCTCTTCTCCGCTTCACCTTGACCAAGGGATTCCCCAGTTTTATTTCCTGCACCACATACAGCACTGCGACAGTACTTGCAGTAATGCATTTGCTTGATACCCGCCGCATCGCATCCTCCTGATCAGTGGACATAATTGAGCTTTACCGTCTATTTACATGATTATGAGGAAATGATCCGACAATGATTGATAAGCTTCTATTCCCCAGAATTAAGTGAACAAGATGGGCCACACTATGTTCGGGATAGAACTAGCTTCCTCTTGCTTCATGACGCAAGCTCGCTTGGATAGTCGTGTAGGAGTGTCTTTTTCAATTGTTCTTATCCATGTAATTCAAGTAAAGTTCGAATTTGTAGAGGAAATCGGGACTGGCAATGAAAAACTCTGAATCCGCAGTGGAAGGTTTCTCTTCTCCAGATAAGTAGCACACCAAATCCGGCTGGCAAAAGTGTACGGGACAGGAGCCACGGTTTTTCGCGAAGCGACGCCGCACACGACGTCAAGCAGTACAGGCCTCGGCTCCCGTCAGCATTCCTGCTGCAATGTTACTTGTGGCATCGAGTCATGTATCTGCTGCCCCCCCCCCCCCCTTCCCCCCTCCCCCCACCCTTGACGCCGTGCCACTAGCACCGGGAGTTTTTATGAGGAACAAAATCTGGGCGCGACAAGCGGCAGCCGCGCGCGGTGTGACTCCTAACGAGCCGTATAGGATAAGTTCTACCAAGCAATTTTTAGGTCAAGGATTTGCCAAACCGACTTTGAGGACTGCATTGGCTGGGTAGCATGTAAGTGACCTACACTACAGAATTCACTCGCCTCGAATTTCAGAAGCTCTCAACATATATTTGATGCGATCATATCTCCGTGCACTACACTTATCACTATTGGAGGAGGAGAAAGTAGAAGTTGGAGGAGCACATTAGAGGATGGATCAGAGCAGGCATTACCCTGACTTCAAAAATATTCACGCTCACTTACGATGAAGCCGTAGGATACCTGTCTTTTCGCTGGCGTGTCATAAGCTTATTGTTTTGCAAACCAAGAAATTCCGAACAATCTAATTAGCAGAGGTTGCAAAACTTGCCTGTTAGAGAACGTGGATCACAGAGCTTACAAGACGCAGCTGGAGCCAAGTGACATCTTGGAAACAAACAGGCAAGCTTGGGATCCAATCGAAAATCTGAGTTGCTTATAAAGCGCATCTATGCAACGATCTGGTGTCACAAAGCATAAATACAGCTTCAATGCGCACTACTTGAAAAGTTGTAACACTCATGAAAATGATGTGACATCACTTATGGTGAAAAGAAAAGACTGAAATGTTGCTTGAACAGCCAAACCTTTTGCTATTATCTCACAGAGGTAAGCAGAGGTAGTTGAACGTGAAAATCCGTAGCTCTTTTCGTAGCTGACGTATATTCAAGAATCTGGATATACTAAGGAAAGACCTGACCGAAGAAAGCGGATGTTCTGCCAACAAGGCTCACGTAAATAATTCTATTCGACTAATTTTTTGCAACGAAGCCTCGATTGAGGAGTTTGCGAAATGTTTCTTTTAAAAGCAAAAAAGGAAAGTGTAAATTAACAGTTTGTGACTGACTTGTGCATGTAAGCGATGCGGATGTAAATTTTTCGATTTAATATAAGAAAAATTTGAAAAAATTGTTGTATTACTTAACGCGCCTCAGAACCAGTCACAACAAGGGATTGAATCTACCGGGTGATAGGAGAAGACTACTCATATACTGTTGTAGCACCGTACTGAGCTGTTCTAAGAAAAATGAACGACCAAATGAATTACGGATAGTCGCACATGGATATTTACCGGGACATAGTAGTAGGCTAGAAAGGTACGGGTTATCAATCGTTGTCATCACCATGTTCGCGAACTTCTGCGACAAATTTGTCAAACAGGCCTTGTTTTTGAGAGAAATCTTCGAGCTGAAAAATAAGGATTATCCATCCAGATTAATGGTGCAATACAAGTCTCAAGTATAAACATTTGACTGAAAAAGGAGATGGTAAAGTGATGAAATACAAATGACAGCAGCTAGAATAAAAGTATAGAACATAAAAATGATTTTGAATTTTTTCAAGGTTTTCCTTTCTGTCAAGAACATAGCGCTGAATTAGAAACATAGTTGACTGCAAGCTCCAACCAAAGCATACACGAAAAAGGAGATAAAACTCGAGCATCAAAATTTCAACAAAAAATGTGTAGCTTGTAAAAGTGCCGAAGGAACCCACCAGACTTTGAATATCACTTAAAGTGTCCCATTCTTGTGGTACAGCAATTAGAGGCGGTGGTGCTTTACATGAAGTTACAAACTCAGTCAAATGAGTGTCCAATTCTCCCTCTTGCGCTGCTTCTCCAGCTGACGTTCGACCAAACAATGGGATCTGGACCGAATTCTATGAATACGTTTGAAAGTCAACAAACATTTCGCACTACAAATTCTCGCCATGAGTACGAATTCGATCAAACGAAGCTTACCTTCACAAACGAGTCGTCGTCCGATGTGGCGACTACTTCTTCGGCATCCGCTGTAGAACGTTTCAAAGTGGCCACGGATTCTTCTGGATCTCCGACGTCATCTTTCCGTGATTCAGTCTGGCTGTCACTATCTGGGTCGACAAGAGTCCTCTCACTGCATTCCAAATCAAAACTGACTTTCACAGCGGGTTTCTCAGCATCGTCCGCTTCTGAATAATAGCTAATTACGAAGTATGTCTATTGGAGAAATTACGTCCTAGTAAAGTTGTTGAGAAGAAGCTAATTCGGATGCAAAATCAATAGACTGGAATTATGATTCGACATGCGTCCTACACAATGAAAACTAGCGAAATTTATGTCTTGCAACAAAAACTGATAGCGACCGTTACATAGCCTATATTCAACAAAGAAAAAAAAAGGAACAGTATGAAAAAGAAATCAAGAGAATAATCCAACTCGACAACTCACTCATCTCCTCTTCGCCTTTAGCTACTTCAGTTTCGACTTTCACATTTTCCTCAGTGGACTGCTTAGTTTCCTTGTGCTCCTCATTAGCCGAACCAGGAACAGCGGCGCACATCAAATTTGCAAAAGAATCAGCTCGAAGTGGAACCTCAGTATTGCCGTTTCCTTCCAAAATCGCAGATTCCGAATCTAAAATACACAGTTCTCGTTCATTCAAAAATAAAACAGAGAAGATAGAAAGCGAGGAGAAAACATGCAGCTTATAACTGGAATGAACTCACGACTTTTCTTCCTTCCCATAATTTCTTCGGGTAATGGGAACAATACACCAGTATACGATACCGTCAGAAGATTTGCAAATGGCATATTCTTCGCAACAGTCTGCAAAACCACGATATGTATAGCTGTAGAAGAAAGTTTGGATTTCTCACTATATTCGGTTTCGTCTTCGGACTAGTAGACGCTACAGGCTCGCCCTCACTTGCAACCGATGTGGAACGAGACCTTCATGTACGTAAGATGCAAAACTCTGATAGAAGTGGGAAGAATAAATTTACCTTGCAGTCTTCAGATTTGCGTTGGATGGATCTGGTGGCGACGCCGCTGCCTGTAACAGTCACACCGTAGTTTAAACGAAATCAATACATCATAAGTCGCTCTCACCAAACTTGCCGGGCTAGTGCTAAATTCGCTCATAAGCTCACAGTAGGATGATGGAGTCGGTGAACCCACTGGTGCTCCACTTTCCGGTGTAGTTGCCAATACCACACTACTCATCTATAATACTTCTTTCATTTATTAAAGTCTCTATTTCCCAAAAAAGGAATAAAAACAGGAAAGGGGAAACAGATACATTGGTAAGAATCAATATCCTCTGAAACTAACACTACAAGGGCAAGGTGAACGTAGGAGCAAACTGCTATTTCGTCTACACCAAGTGATTTCTGTGGGCGATGAAAGAGATTAAGAGGTGCACAATAAAGAGTGTGGTGCTGGGGTGTTCGTAGCAATGCGTCATCCATAGATGAATAATCGAGGAATGCATCGTATTGTTTATGATTCTCCCTGATTTCTCCACGAAAGCACGAAAGCTCCAGTAGATGCATTATGTTAGAAAATTCAACTGAGCTAGGTGATTCAAAAGGGGGTAAGTATACGAACCACGCTCCCCCCCCCCCTCCACCCCAAGTCTCGCCATAGTAACAAAAACAATGATAGAGAAAGACCAAATATTCACGTTAACGATAGCAAAACTCGACCTTTTCAAAACAAATGTTTGCAAATCAATAAAAGCTCATGAGAAAGTACCTGATTAGGAGATTCGTGTCCTTCAGGTGGTGACAACACCCTCTCCTTGGCCATTTGTGTTCGATAAGCAACTTCAAGTGTGAAAGCTCCAACAGGTGTAGGAAATCGGCCGAGATCAATTCGTTTTGCTTCTGATCCGAGATCCAGCTCAGATGCGCCTTCTCCCAGCTTATAAAGTATAACGAACGTATCACAGCTTTGCTTTTTTACGTAGTACCTGAAACAACAGCGGTATAGCAAGGCGAGGAAAAATAACGCGATCGCAGGCTGGAACTCGCTCAATGTAGGTCACTCAATACCGCTTATTATTCATAAAGAGTTTGCATTGTAGGGGTGCTGCATTGTCCTAGAGCCATACATTACCAAAGAAATGATGATATCCGTATTGTTGCACACATATTTCCGAGTAATCAAACGCTAGTTTAGCTGACAATAAGCTCAACACTACCAAACTTTGAACAATAACGAAAATGCAAAGCTTCGAACTTAAAGTAACGAAAGGCAAATGTGACCGAGGAAAAGAGCTGTGTCTGTGTTGATGAGCATCAAAAGTTTGCCGCCACAATTTTACCCATGCCCATGAACAAAGCACGAAAAAACATTCCTAAAAAGTTTGACTAATTTACAGGTTTCGCGATCAATTCAAAAGAAACTATAAGCCAAACTGCAAGACAATTATCCAGCTCATCCCCTCATATGGTTGTTAAAAACAGACTTTCTAGCATTGCGAAGCACTGACCTATGCAACGGTGTCATTCTTGCTGCTACCATTGCGCTTCGTAGCATAACGCTCATCTGTAGATATAATTGTGACTTGATATCATTTGCCCATGCCATCAACTGATCTTCTTCGTCAACAGAAAACGTCCTTAAACAAGATGACTGGGATCTCATTTGACAAACAAATCAATGGTGAGCCTAAAGACAAAAATACACAAACGTGGAAATCAGAGTATTTTTGAAGCCTTGAGTTCTGCGACATCTCGAAAAATAGAGTGTGAGTCCAAATTATGGATTAAAAATGTATCACAAAGCAATTGCTTTATTTGTTAATCTTTTGTGACATAGTATGATATCGAATTTATGGCTATATTATGGAGATACGTGACTGCAGTCACGATTGGCTTGCCGGAGTGATCGGCCCAGTTTGGGCTATCAACATGTGAGGAACTTCTATTCGAACACAAAATGATATGCCCTTATAAGTAAATACAATGAATAACATTCAATTGGAAGCAAATTCTCTTCTTGTTCATGTAAAACTTTCAGTGAAGAACGTGAGCAATAATTCAAGACAGTCCAGATCAATAAAGAACTGAACTTGATAGGATAACAAAAATATTTATGTCAAGCACTTACCAAGACTCCATTGGTAAAACTTCGCCATCACACGTATACAACATAAAATCAATTGATATAGCTTTGGCCACGGGTGGGAAACTGCAAGCATTTACCGTACCATAAGAAAGAGTACAGAAAAGACACGTAAGATAAATATCCAGCAAAAGAAGAAATTGTATTCCTGCACTCACCTGCTGATGCTCCTCTTAACTTGCGCCGATACCTCACCAAGTTCATCTATTCGGAGGTTGAACCAATCTGGGCTGCTCGAGGGCAAAGTACATTCCAGATCGAACTTTTCATTAGTTCGCGATTGCACCACAACCTAAAAGAACTGCTTTTCAATGAGTTTTCTAAAATCCAGAAAAATAGTCGGTACATGCAAAAAAAACTGGGACTTTGGTGGCAAACCTCCAAAGTTGTACGTATAAAGAAGCCTCCTAGCAAGATCAAGGAGGTCATCAGCAAAATTTTAGCTCACTGACTATGAAATATTGTGATATGAGGTGCAGGAAGTCGCAATTGACAGCAATATGTTCAATTTATTAGCGAATGGTGTTTACCAAATTCTCCCTCCGCTGACCTAATTTTTCTGCACTCAAAATTCTGCAAAAAATTTTGCCCTTATTAGTCTCGTTCTACAACCTTGTGTAGCGCTCTTAGTTTAAAGGCAGTGTCCGGGCAAAAACTCGATTTTGAGATTTTAAGCTTACCCGGGTCTATTCGCTATGCTGAATCCGAAAATCCACATTGGAAAGCGCGAAAATGGCGAAAAAGGGCTCTAACACTGGAGAGAAATCAGCAAGTGGGCGGGGTCTTCCCCACTGTGAATTCACGCTATCAGATTCCAGTGCGATCTTTTTGATTCCGGTTTCAAGTCATTCGTTTGCACTTGATCGGTAGTGATGTCAGAACGCCTAACGGATTCGAGAAAATCGCTCCGGGAGCTGGGAGCATGAAATCGCGCTGGGGAAAGCCCCGCCCACCTGCTGATTTCCCTCTTGTATTAGAGCCCTTTTTCGCCGTTTTCGCGCTTTCCGATGTGGATTTTCGGATTCGGCATAGCGGATAGGACCGGGTAAACACAAAATTTCAAAATCGAGTTTTTGCCCGGACACTGCCTTTAATGGAACACAGTGCATGCCACGAGCAAGATCTATTTGGCAAAAGTTTTTTTTTACAGGACTCTAGGTTTATTTTCGGGCCTAGTGGGAAAACGACTTTACCTTGTGCACTTTCGTAAGATAAAAACAAAACAGATTCCCAGAACATTGGTCTCCGCTCCCTTTCAAAAGTTCGTTTAATCACGTGATCAATCGCTTGATCACCTTTGTAAAGTCTGGCACAGCAATCAAATTCATTTACGCGCACTTCGTGCAAACTCAGTGCTGTGTAAGACGATAAGGAAGAGCACTTATTTGAAATAGCGCTTTTTTTGCAATCGGGCGCTGCAAATAACTTCCCATTGTCCGCTAAAGTGCACTTCTTCATTTTTTTACTCACTTGTTAACGAAGCGTCGAAGTCTGACGACATCGGCAGTGCCGCAGATTGTGCAACGATGACTCAAAGGGTACTTTACATCGGGATTTTCAAGATTTTCACAAATAGACCAAACTTTTTGAGAAAAAAGTTCCGCTTTGCACTTGACTTCCTTCACATGACTCCATCAAGTGCGCTCAGCAGCGGTAGTTTACACTTGGTTGCATTATGACTGATTACAAGGTTGAGCTTGGAACTACTATGACAGAAATTCGACAAATAGAAGAAGAATTAGAAAAACTACATGAATGTTGAAAATTATAGCATGCGCCTACAATTTCCATGCTGTAAGCAGATACAAATGACAGCAAGAAAACGACTTTCTGCGCGCTTTTGACTTGGGTATGTTCTATGACAAATTATTTCCCCTACTACTCTTATTCTTGAGATAGTTGGATTGACAGCACTTTTAAAAAGTCTGGAAAAAAAATTCTTCTTATGAGATATGTTTGTTTCAGATGTTAAACGATGACTTCTTTCGCAAGTCATTTGACCCAAAAGGCAATAAAAAATCATCGCCGTCTCCTAGGCTTTAAAATTGACGCTTGCTTGAGTAATTCGAAGCTTTTCAGAAAAAAGCTTGAGATTCTCATGGTCAGGTCTGTCGATAAACAGGAACCGTCCTCCCTCCGCAGAAAAAAAAATTGCCACTATTTTATTCCATACTAAGATGAACAGGGAATTTTCCACAGATCAAGTTTCACCCCCCGCAGTCTTGCAACTTGAGAACCAGTACTATGAAGTCCGCCACAAATCAATAAAGATTGCAAAAAATGACAAAAAAAAACTGTGCGAGGCGAACCTGAACGAGGCGTGTGGAGAAATATCGACCGTATTGACGTAACGTCTTCACATAATCCGGATTTTCAGTTTGTGTAGTTGACGACGACGCCGTAGCAACTTCGTCCAGCGCAGTGGAAGATGCGAACGACGACGTGCTGTTGGTCCGCATCTCCTGAAAAAAAAACTGAATTTTTACAATCAAAAATTTGCTAGAGTACGAGCGAAGCTGCGAAGAAGATCAATTTACAATTTAAAATTCTGATATTCCCCTTCTAAGCACCACATATTCCGCATTTTTAGGTTTGAAACCTGCGACCCACGAAAAAAGTCCCAGTGGAAAAGAATTTGTTATGATTTGGTTTGCTGCAATAAAGAAGCGCGGGGCCACAAAATTTTATGCCAAGATTTGTAGCACACGATAGTAAACGTTCTGCGTCTCTAACGATTACGACTATGCATAAATGTGAATGCGTTCGTCGAATAAATAAGGATTTACGAGAAAGATTGAGTGTATGCGGAGCTGAGCCCATACTTTGCAACAAATAGCAATATTAAGGTTATAAAAAATGAAAACGAGCTGGACAACAGCAACTCTATTCCAGAGAATGAACCAAAAACTCAGCAGAATGACGTGCAGGAAGTTTAAGGAGACCGTCAGCAAGAAGTAGAAGGCTACCAAATCTCTTAAAGCGATGAAAAACGGATTGCACAGTATCAATCAGCTGTTTGCGACAAGTACATACTTCGTGCGTCCCGCCTCACAGACGAGACATCCACCCTCGAACGCAAAAAGAATAGATGTACGGAAAGGCGGACAATTACGACATTGTATGGTGTCTGCAATGCAAGATCATAATATTGATTTGTTCTGGAATATGGACGTTCTAAGTATGCATTTCGACCCTGTGTGAATCAGAATAAGTACCAAAAGTGTGCCGTTCATCAGAATCGGAGGAAAATTCTATTGCTATCACCAATGCCGTGGTTTACAGTATTGGTTTTTTCTTATTGATGTGTGCAATTGCACTTTTGCCGGATAAGGTTGGCCATTAAGTCAAACTGCCAGTTTTCTTGGGACGCTTCTTTTCTTTTGAAGATGAACGAGAGATCACAATTGATGAACTTCTCCTGTGGAAAATTTGTGTCCCAAATCAAAATCGTGGAAAATGTGCAATTGCACACTTTAGCAATGAGAACTACTCAACTATATGTTACCAAATTTTCATGATCATCTTTTATTTTTTTTTCGAGGAAAGCGCAATGTTACGACCGGGCCAAATTTTCTGCTACTATATGTGATCTTTTTAGTTGCGAATTTTGCAACGTGCCAACAGTTGAGAGCCAGTTTAGCAAATGATTTTGACGTATATAACTACAACGTAGTACCAGTCAGTGGCGTACCGAGGGGGGGGGGGGCGGGGGGGGGCGCGCGCCCCCCCCGAGAATGGGTCGCGAAATTTTTGAAAGTTACTTATATGGGTTATAAAAATGTGCAAGTGACTTGTTTATTTTTGTAAATAATTAAAATAATTTTTAAAAATTTTTAAAAAATCAAATTAGCCTTGTAAAAAAAATTTTTTCGGGGGCGTGGCTAACGCCACGCCCCCTTTTTCCAGATTTTAGGGGTCGGGGACCCGCAAAAGTTTTGGGAAGCACCCCAAAAAATTTTTCGGAGTGCGTGGCTGACGCCACGCACCTTCTTTAGAAAAAAATTTTTGTCGCGCCCCCCCCGAGCCGAAATCCTGGGTACGCCACTGGTACCAGTGTATAGGTTTTATAGGTTTGGAGGTTTATGTGATGCACAATGCAGTGACAACAACATCTGCGCGAACGCAAATGCCATGATTATGACTGTCAACAACTTGCTTGCGACTTGGACGCAGAAATTTGCCATGGAGCGCGCATTACTACTGTTTATGAGTAAATGCTGAAATAAAAACACTACTTTGAGCATCAGTTCTGTCAGGCTATGTCTCTATATCGAGCATCTCGAGTAAAATAAGAAAAAGGAGCAAACTGTTTTACAAACTCAAAAAAATAACAATAACAAAAATAATAGTAAGAAATGTTCATAATTATTGATTATGTCTTGAAAACTCCGTTCCGTTACTATCCTTAGAAGGAGTGTTGTGTTGCTTCTATGCCATCCCAAAACTTTTTAGTGAGGAAGGATGGCGATAAAAATATTGAAAATAAATGAAGTTAGAAATTGAATCTATCGTTGTAGGGATTGTTTTTCTTCGTTATATAGGTTAATGTGAGAATTTCATAACTAAGGAAGTACACAGCGAGCTGGAAGGCAACAACCCTGGACTGATAGCTTATCAAACCGAACGTGACCTTCTTTGACACAGTTTCTTCTTTGAAATTATCAAATGCAGTATCAAAAAGCTGCTATGCGCCTTAAACTTTTTCCAATTAAGCAAACATTATAGCGATTCTCATGAAACCGGATATGTCTTTTATACGCTGCAATGCAAGAAGAAAATGTCTCGAACTGTGAACAAGAAATTATGTTTGAAGAAAAAGGTATGTATATTGACATAGGTTTGGAATGAAAGAGCACAAGAAACAGAGTGAAACCAGACAAGCAATAGATACACAGGAAATATAAGCATGCAGCAAAGTAATAGTGGCTGAGGCCGACTTCTTATCGGTGGCTCCACTCAGCCTATGCAACAATCGATGGCAGTGGGTGCAAAAAAGAGCTTTTTTCATAGTTCTAAAAACTAACTTAGGGGCAGGGAACAATCCATACATGCAAGAATAGAAAAAACAAGAGGCAGAAAGGATGATGATTCACATTTTGGCAAACTGACGTTATAGCATAGCTACAAATGCAAAAAAATAGGTTTTATAACATTCGATCAAAGAGTGACTGAGTGATTAATTGGAATGTTGTGTTTATCGCAATTCTAGTTCGCAATAGGAGCTGCACTTCACAAAACAAGCTTAGGCAAAAAGGCAGATATACGAAAAATGACTGCAAAAAAGACGAACTGCATCTGCAACTGCATGTCAACTAAAATACATGACTATTTGAAAAGCTGTCAGCTGCAAAACGAGAGAAGAAAGCAAAAAAACAACCAAAGCAGAGTTTCCGCGTAATTCACACGGCAAACGGACCATAAACAAAATCACAGAAAGCAGCCATGTCCTGGCACAGAAGAAAAATAAACAGGTGAAGATAGGCAAACGCATGGAAAACAAGAAGCACTCCCCCACGTCATAAAATCTTCGGCGCGACAATTTTTGCTTGCAATCAGCTGATAATTATTTGACGACGTTCCATTGTACGCATAATGCAAGCAAAATCTTGTCTACTGGCGTGTTGTTGGCGAGAATTTTGTGAATGGGTTCGTGCTAGGGCGCGATCTGTGTTCTGTACTGGTCAATTTCCCTCCCTTCCGCTACTATGGAAGAAATCAGGGGCCAAAAGTCCCTATAGGCCACTCTTTTCTGCAGCACTTGTTTCTGCCAGGAGTCTCATGAAAGGAAACGGGATTGCACGAATACTCTTTGTTTAAAGCAATGCGGAAAATTTTAGACTGTGAAAAACACTAGGAATTGGTATTACGGTATGGTTATGCGGATTGAGCAGACCCTAGTGCAAAAATTCCCAAAGTTGTACCTAAGTTCTGAAAATACAAAAGTAAATTTTGTTTGACCGAAAAAATCGTGGATCTCACTGACTATTCTCACATAGCCAAGCCTTCAGAAATTCAACGATACTTTTACTTTTCAGGCTTAGGGCGCCTCAGGGCGAAAACTCAGAAAGATTCATATCATTTCAAAAACGCTTCTTCTACCAAAATATTTTGTGGAAGTCTGTAGTGACACAAGTTATCTAAGCAGAACGCACTGCCAGCGAGTAATCCTTCAGATAATCTAGAAAGAGGAATCTATACCGGCTTATGTCAGGGGTGAGATCACGGGATCACTTTCCTTCGCTTAATTAATAAAGGGAAGATCAAAACTGGAATGGAGGCTGGCCAGAACTATAGACTAACATAAAATATAAGCTTAAATCTTCTTAAATTGATATTTGCGAGCTTGCAGCAAGTAAATCTGCTTCATCACTTTCTTGAGTTTGAAAAATCCTATATTTCGATGACATTAGGTTAAAAATGATTTTCTCAATTCTCAAAACCAGCAAATTCTGGTCTCTGCAAAGGACCGCAAGTTGTTGCTGAGAAGAGTTTAGTTCAGAAAATAATCAGCGTCAGCTATTTCGTGCAAGTTTTCAATCTCATCTCTTGGGATTTTGAGTACGAGATTTCGGGCAATTAACTACATTATTTTCTAATGTAAACCTTTTTTCAGCAATGCCCTAGATGTTCGGAATAACAAATGAAGGGGGCACAACCTACTTCCTAACAATACCTACACTGACTCCTTTGAGTTCCTCCTTTCGAGGGAATGTATTTATGAGACCGTTAATGAAAAAAGAGGGAGCATTCACAGAATTGAGTCTTGCTTGGTTTTTTAAAAAATGTTCACATCAGAAACTCTTGAACTTACACGCTGTCACCACGGTGCAAACTGGATTTCCGAGACCAAACTTCCGGTACAAAGGAATATGAACATAAATGAACATAATACATTTATACGGCAAGAGTATCTTGAAGACCAAACTATTCGAAGCTTTTGCAGTGACGATAACAGTGGGATGATTTCACACCCCTTTATAATTCGCACTCTCAACTTTTCTCACAGACTCCTGGAATATTTGAGGTGAAAGTTACTCTATGCAACCGAGCAAGCTCCACCAGACAGCGGGACAACCTATATATTAGGTTGTCCCGAAAGTTTTGTCCGTTTTTTTCATCGCTCACTAAAGCTCACAGAAGACCAATTCATGAACGGCTTAGGTACCATTTGATTCAGATTTTTATACTCTTTCTTACAGCTATAGTTGCCCTCTGATCTACGCTGTCTTTACTATGTTATCGCCATGGCTTTTTGAGCAGATCAGCAGTAGTGCCAAATATTTCCTGAATTTTAAAATCTTTTATCTTGATGCTTTCAAAAAGCGCTGGTAACTGTTATGTGGAGCAAACTTTTGGCTATATTGTACCAATTTTAGGTTACATAGGCTACGTTCAACAAATCCGTTATAATTATTTATTCAATAAAAACCGCGGCTTCTTGATTATCTTTACCACGTAAAAGTACCGAAAACTCGAAGAAGCTGCTTTTTTGAAGAAAATCAAACTTGGGTTTGTTTCATAAATAAGGATTAATAAGTATTATGTTTTAATATTGTTTTGTGTTATTATGTTTTAATTCACAGAATTTCGTGTATTTGCTGCATCGCGGGTTTCATGACTTGGCCAATAATCGAGACCTTCCGAAATTTTTTTTTGGTAAAGCTAAAAACAGCAGACTAAATGAGTCTAAAAGTATAGCCTTGTAGTCCGAGAATTGGTCTATCTGATCCATACTTAACCTTTCCCGAAACTTTGGAATGAAATTTTTAGAAGTTAGCCTTACGTTGAGCTGATAAAATTGATGGGTGGAGAATTTTGGCAATTTTCAAGAAAAGCATACAAGATTATGGTACGATAATGTATTCATAAGAAAGAGAAGGAAAAGCTGCATCGAATGAATGTTGGAAATCGTTTAGGTCTTTATTGTGCGTGGTTTTATAGTGGTTTGAAAAAACGGACAAAACTTTCGGGACCACCTAATATTAAGTTGTCCTATAAGTCTTTTTATATTCGAACCTTCGAAGTGTTATTTCTCTAGAACCAGTCCACTTATAAGGGTGCAAATTTGTGGCAGTAATTCTGATTCAACCTATATAATCACATACTTGCGAAGAGCACAGAATCGCTACGCGAAGTTTGAAAATTCAGCAAGTTATTGATTTTTAGCCATCAGAAAAATGCAACAAATATATATATATATATACATATTTGACGGGGGAAGTATGTGCGTGAGCGAGTGGGAAATTCAGTGCTGTTTTGGACTGAAATGCGATTATTTTCGTTTTTTTCGGGAGTTCAGAATTTTTTTTATTATGGCTTGAAACTCAACGGGTACCAACCTTGTTGCGATCTTTTGAAAGCCTCTTGTAAAGCTTGCTCTGACCTGTCGAATGGTATCTCGCATCCTATTCCTTGAAAGAATTGATTTATTTCCGTGAAAAGTCAGATATAAAAAAACTTATGAAACGACCTAATAGAAAAGTTTGGTTCACGTGAAGTTCGCAGCAAAATTAACACTGCGAGTTCTCAAAAGACAGATATCTCCAAAAAGATCTAACAAAACCATCAGTTTGGTCACACACATACTGTCCATCACATATTATGCGAAGTTGTACCCTTTTTAAGTGTTACATCAAGAATCAAAAGTAGGACAAGTACACGAAAAATGCGCTCCATTTATTTTTTTCATGCTAAATTTGATATTGCTCCTTGGATAGAGCTTAATAATTGAAAATTACATAGTTGCATGCAGGTTGTAATATAGTGTCAATTTCAATTATCGTCGATTCGTTGACTATACGGACTGGACATAACCGCGGAGCACGCGCCGCGAGGTAAAACGCTTGCTCCAGTACAAACTCGCTATTGTTTCATGCTCTTGCAACATTTTAACCGCGCCGCGCGTGGTCCGCAACGGTTGAGCAGTCCGTACGGCCAACGAATCGACGATACGTACTCCCTTTCGCATGGGAACTACGCATGCGCAACGCAAGAGCCTGCGTGCCGCACGAGTCATACGCTCGCGAACATGACACGAAGCTCATTGCGTTTACGAAAAAGGGAGCACGTGATTGAAACGGACTGTGAATATAATATGTTTGTAGCATAATTACCTACGGAAAGCTTAGCATTACTTTGGCAGAAACAAACCAGTTTTCGTTTTCACAAATTCCACCATCGAAAAATCTGCACAAGTTGGAGTTGGCAGAAGCGTTATAGACGATTTTAATATGAGTACCGAAATATTATAGATTTCTGCCTCTGCCTTTGACCAGGTGGGTCCAATTTTTGCGACTTTTCAAATGCCATCTACTAGGGCTTGCTTTGTCTCTTTGGCATATTTCTCCTTTTGAAATCCAAACGCGCTGGTAGCGTAAAATGTGCTTTTACGAAACAACTCAGTACTAGGAATAGAAGTGCTTAGGCTACACCTTATAATTCCGTTGTCAGCATGAATTTTCTTATTTCCCAGCACCCGCTGTCGCATTGCGCAACTACTTCGAGGAGTTCTCGCGCGAAGGGGTCCTAAAACGCCAGTCCTCGCGCGCTGCCCCGTCCTCCCACTCGCATACTTATACTGCAGCTTATGTTCAAAAGTCACGTACATCATGTGTCTACTCGCCCGCAGACGGCTTCAACTCTAAGTCACTGTCGATCGATCAAGCAGCGCCGTTCCTCAACTCACGCGAACAACATCACCACGCATGCAGAACTGGCCCGTCGCCTCGAGATGACCCGGATGGTGCTTCTTGCTTGCCACACGGCAGGGAAGCACCCCCGGGGTTCTCTTTCTACCAGCTCCTAGGTGACATCTTTGGCCGGTTTGCTCTCAGATTGTATTGAGTTGTTTGTGTGTTGGTTTGAAGTTTTGAACAAATGATGGACACTCAAGAGTCGTCGTGTATTGCCTATAGTGTTGAGCTATGGGCATTGTATAATTTGTTTCCAGTAGGATTTCATCAGCAAGGAGGACAGGCACGATTCTAGATAGTGCCCAAGTTGCAACTTATACACAACTTTAGACAATGCTTTAGATGGCTTGAGATAGCTGGCAGTAGAGATTAGGAAGTAGGTTAGTAGCCTAGGGCATATAATTAAGCTTTTGTATCCGTACTGTGCCAGGCCATAAGGTGGCGCAAGCTAGCTACTTTTCCCCGAGTGTCGTTACTTCATCTTACAAATGGAGTCTTCAGCCCCTGTCGCTGATGCAGGAGAGCTCTTTACCACGGACGTCCGGAGCTGCGGACACCAATTCGCGACAACCGTGAGTCAATTATACGCTCCTCAAAAGTTATCTTGCATGTTCTCTAAAGTCCTTTTTTTCTCAAATAAATCTTTGTATTCTCTTCGGTAATTCTCTTTGTCTCCGGCAACTGTTTCTTACATTAAAGGAAGTAAGCTATAGGATCAGATCAAAATGCATCTTCCATATGTTTCGCTTGAAATTTCTTGCGAACTGCACACTCGAGAGATGGGCATAGAATAGTTGCATGCTGCATAAAAAATAATTGTGGTATAGTAGGTCTAATGTTGAAACAGTCTTCTAGATTGTTTCCACGTGAAAACAGGTTTTATGCTTGTAAATGCCGGCAATTTGCGCGATATGCAAAAAAATGGTCATGGAACGTTCATTGCCATTTACGCGCAAATGTTGTAGGCAGCGCAAAATACACTCTATCCACTATCGAATTTACAGGCACTTCGCTTTTTCTGCACCAGTCCATCCTCTGAGCACATTAAAATCAAAGTTCCATTTCTTTTGTCCCTCACTCTTATTTATTTCCTGCAATGCTTCCCTTTCCTCCAAAATGTGTTCAAATCAAGAAATGCCGTGGAAAGTTTATTCATGATTCAGTAAAATAAATTGCAAAAATAGAAAGAACGAACGCGAATCACATTGCACGAAATTGACTCCGAGCAAACGAAGACACAAAATAACTGTACAGTATTTACACGACAAGAACTTCATGAGCTACAGAAATTCTATAGCAGCTCCCGATGATGCAAAAGCATGGTAAACCAATTTATCACCAAGGTATACGGGACGGATGTCGTCGATTAGTGCTACTACCATACCGCTCCAACCACTTATGTGAGCACCGTAGGAATGTGACATTCGACAGCGTGTTACCAATTTGTCGATATCGTTATCGCAACGCTCAAAATCCTGGAAAAATTTATGAAGAAGAAATGATGTCTACCGTCGTTAGAAAAGTTGTAACGTCTAGTACATTTTCCGCGTATAAGTGCCTGCGGTGCCGGGATTGGGCGGCCAAATTTGCGATGGCAATTAGCTTCGCCAGCAACGCCTGTTTTGCGCGCGCAAGTGACTGCTATCAATGACATAGCTATTTGTTCACGTGCAAATTTGGTCATCCAATCTCGGCATCGCTAGCAGATCATAATTAGCTGAAAATCGAATAGACTGTATTGTCCAAAACCTTCCAAATTCTAGACTCAATGGAACTTTTGACTTTGGCTAAATGTGAATGCCACAATACATCCCTTGATTGGTGTCCTTCCACCTAACCTAGACCTACTACGCATAAACAGTCTTCGACTGCAAAACCGTCTTTTCACAAAAACCGAAAATAGTAAAGGGGTCCAGAAGATCGTTTCGGAGGGTGGGGGGGGGGGGAGAGAGAGGAAGGAGGGAATCGGGATACTTTCCAGAGGTCCAGCAAACATACGAAACGCCTCCAACGAAAAAGTTATCAGAATGTTGACTTGGATTTCAGTATTACTATTATCAACTTTTTCGATTTTTTAAAAGTAAAATCTAGTCACTTGTGCAAATTTATAACTCATAAAGCCCCTACCTCCCCCACCCCCCCCCCCACTTGCATTTGATTATCAACAAAGCCAAGAAAAAAACTAAAGAACTCGGTAATGCCGAAAACAAACCCGATTAAAAGCTTCATGGCTTTCGTTGAAAATCGCTCCCATTGCAAAGAGATCGCCTCTTTCACAAGCTCGCTCAAATCTATTCACCCGCTGTGCCTCAGTAAAAACATAACTAGCGGTGGAACGGATTTTAAACTCGTCGACTGAAAACCACATAATTTGGATAATACCACTTGATAAAAAAGCCTACCATTGCTTGTCTCTTCCGAAAGGCATTCTGCAAGTTGATCAGCACCTAACAATTTTTCCAGTTCTTCCCGAGTGATAGTCTCCGGCAAGTTTTCGCACGATGCCAGCATCTCCTCCAGCCGTTTACCCAGAGCTTCCTATAATATTTGAAATGATGATTTGAGAGCTTGTATTGAAAAAAAATGCTGACCTGGGCATCTCTGAGACGTACGCATGCAGAGTCATTTCCAGCCATCTTCAAAAGTAACTAGAAGTAAAAAGATGAAGTCTAGACTGTCAGAACTTTGGCTGATAAGTTTTGCAAAATCTTCAGAAAGAAGACTAAAGCTATAAATAACCTTTGCAGCAATCTTTCCTTCGGTAAAACGCAGTTCTCTTGTGTGGTACACCTGCAACATATTCGTATACGGGTACTTCAAATCCGTAGAAAAACACGAATTCAGAAATTTCAAACGCACCTTTTGTGACTTTACACCGCTATGCAACACCTCAAACACAGCAATAGGAGGTATAGTTACTTGATGCGAGATCAGTGGAAAAGAGTCAAAACGAACGCCCATGTCATCTCGGGCAAGGATCTGTCCAAGAAAACAGAAAATCTTTTCGACACATTTAACTTTGCCGTGTTTACCTGTGTCAGATGAACAAGTCTTTCACCGCAGTTGCCAACATAATTTTCTCCCTTTATGCACATATCGGTCAGTTCGTCTCTGAATCGAAGGTAAGCAAACAAAATTATTACGTCTACTCAACAAAGTATAAAATATACAGTTAGAAACATGCCTTGACAATCCCTCAAAACCATTTCCGGTATAGACCGCCCATGAGGCAAGGACAGCTGCACAGACGATGGCAGAACTACTTGACAGTCCAACCGAAGAAGGAATCCAGCCTGGCTTAGAAAGCATAACATCCCCATTGCAGGCTACGTTAAATGGGTGAATAAATTTTCCAACCTTCCATCAAAATATCCAAGCCAGCAGCACTAATTTTCAATTTATCCACGACGCTTTTCCATCCGGCAAGAACATACTCGTACCACTTAGGACTCGATGTGCCCTTCCATTCTGCAGGAGACTCCAAGATGTGTTCTCTAGAATTCCTATGTTATGCCACAAATATTCGATCTCCACAAAATTTTTGATTTTTTGTTCGGTCATGAAACGCAGGCACCGACGAGCATAAGTATCGTTCTATCTAAGGGATCGTTCATACCGCGCACAAAGGCGGACGAAGGCGGACGAAGCCGGACGAAGGCGGACGAAGCCGGACAAAGCCGGACAAAGGCGGACGAAGGCGCGTCTTGTCTCGTCTCGTTTCTCTCGACACACACACACACTCACACATGCCTTCGTCCGCCTTTGTGCGGCTTCGTCCGCCTTCGTCCGCCTTTGTCCGGCTTCGTCCGGCTTCGTCCGCCTTTGTGCGCGGTATGAACGATCCCTAACTTTTTTCCTCTTTCGGATAGCTATGTTCCGTATTCTGCATAGTCTTTGCGATGTTGTTGAGACTGTTCAATCATTTCTCACGGGAAAAAGCATTGGCCAATTGTCTGTGATATAGATAGTTAATGACAGCTATATGGTTTCGCTGCGGTGCAGACATTCATTGACAGTATTTGCATGTGAAAAACTCCCAGAAAGACGGGAAAATGTGCATCCTATTTCGCACGATCGAATTGACGGCATTACAGCCGTGGCAATTTTATTCACGCGCGATGCTATCGGAAACTGTCTAAAGCGACACTATATTTACCGCCAAATTTAGTAGCTAACAGATGTCTATAAGCAGCACGCGTCTCACCTGTACTCTTCGTCAGTATTGCGGATGTGAATGTCGCTTCTTCCATTTGGTGCTATCAGTATTTCGGTGCCGATATCTGTTGCAATTGAGATGGTCCCGTACCCATGATCCACGATATGTTCACCTAAAAAACTTTTTGATTTAGTTTTTGTCCAGAATAAGGGCTAGGTACGCACTCACTGGCCACAAAAAACGTCCACCCAAAAGTACAACTTTTCGTTTTTTAATTAGAACTAGTGAACCAGTAATTTAAAGGTGCTATTTGGAGGAGGGTTCGCCTCGAGACCACCAGGCGGTTTCCCGCTATTTGCACATTTTTGAATTGAGTTATTTTAGGAAAAAAGCCTGCGCATTGTATTGTGAAATCGTGGTAAGCAAAACGGCGCTATTCCAGTATCCGGGCCCCAAAATTTTTTTGACATGGATTTTGCTGAAACTTGCCCCAGGGGGGTTATTCGGTCCGCTGATGCTGAATATCACATTGGTTTTGTACCGTAGCGTCATTTTTCGGGTTGCGGTAGGTACACGGTAAGGGATCCAAATTCCAGAATTCGCTGAAACTTGACCCAGGGGGATAATTCGGCCCGCTGACGCCGAATCTCACATTGGTTTTGTACCGTAGCGTCATTTTCTTGGGTTACAGTGGATATACGGTACGGGGTCAAAATCTCAAAATTCGCTGTAACTTCGCACAGAGGGGTTATTCGACATGCTGATTGGAAGTTTAACGCTTTCTCCGCACGAAAACGTCTCCCTGCATGTTACGGTAGGCTTACATTAGGGGTCAAAATCATAAATCGGCAAATGTATCCTTCCCCTGTGCTTTGCTTAGGCAAAAGCCGCAGCAGGGTGTGTAGCGCGGCGGTGGTCGTGTTTGTAAAGCTTCACGATCGTCCGAATCGCCGTACACCCGTTTCAGGCAGAACTATGTTTTTCACCCGTTACCGTATACCTACCATAACCCGAGAAAATGAGGCTACGGTAGAGAACCAATGTGATATTCGGCGTCAGCGGGCTGAATAACCTCTCTGGGTCCAGTTTCAGCGAATTCTGGGATTTTGATCCCTTACCGTGCACCTACCGTGACCCGAGAAAATGACGCTACGGTACAAAACCAATATGATATTTAGCATCGGCGGGCCTAATAACCCCTCTGGGCCGAGTTTCGGCATAGTCCATGCGAAAAAAATTTTGGGGCCCGGATACTGGAATAGCGCCAGCAAAACTTTGCAGTGACGTAATTCTGTCAGCCAGCTGGCTCGATGACTAGTCATTTGCTAGCCGGAAACAACAGTCACACAGCTGCTTATAGTACGTAGCAAACGTACTCTCACTTGTGATGAGAAAAAAAAGATTTGTGGTAAGAAGTAAGCCACATGTCAAGTTTGCACTAATTGCTTCGAGAGCTGCAAATCCACGTATTTTTCGTGGGATTTATAAATTGTGTGTAGCTTAATCACAAAGTAAGCTTGGTAACCTCGTGCTCTTCTATGAAATTGAGCTTAAGACGAAAAGCACGTGACTGGAATGTAATGCGGCAATATTTTCTCAAAATAGATCAATATTGACATGTAAAGGAGCACATTTCAATAGTAACGTTATCGAAGATGCTTTTGTGTAGACACATATGACGGGAACATCAAGAAAGGGGTACGCAGAAAGTTGACCTTTTACACCACAAAAAGAGCAAAAATCCAGTTAAATACCTGTACTGACGACGTATGATATTATGGAGCACTAACTCATTGGTAAAGTTGAATAGAAATTCGGATCCTAGTCTAGGATCTTCCTAACTTTCTTGATCACCGTATATGAAACGCTTCAAACACCTATTTAACAGGGATCCCAGGAATGTGTTAATGTTTGGTCGTTGATAACTATCTTGCTGCAATCTTTTGCCACACTTCAACACCGTTCTGTAAAGGTGCCAGCTTAGAATCACAGAAAGCGAATCATCGATCTCTACCAATGTGAGACTGCGGTGTGAAACTCGTTGGTTAAAGCGAGTCCTAGAGAATGGTAATAATAAACATGAAGATCGGCAAAATACATGTAGATCACAGCAAGAGAATTATCAGCAAAGTGTGCACTTAAATGGACATGTAGGCACCGGCCACACTTCGCTTAAAAGCGCCCAAAAGGCGCTCAAATGCGCCCAAATTTTTCTAATCCCTCCCATCTCTCCTTACACGAAAAAGTGAAGAGAAATTAGAGAAAGCTGGGCGCTTTTGAGCGGTTTTGGGCGCATTTGAGCGCTTTTGAGCGAAGTCTGGCCAAGGCCGTATATTACAAAACCTTTGCCAAGTAAAAGCAAGGAAGTCATTTGAACACGCAAGTGCACTTTGCAAACCAAATTATAAAAATGATACTGCTTGTTCACCTATTCATAGAAGCGAGTATGCAAAAAAGGTTCAGCAGGATAGGTTTACTAAAAAAAAGAAAAAAAAAGAAAAGTGAACATTACGCAAAGAATCCAAGGAAACTCACCGATAAGATTCAAATATCCTGGACAGAAGACGCGTACCGTAGGTGAATGGCCAAAGGCATCTTGAAACATGTCCGGATTCATTTTGCAATTTCATCTAAGCTAAAGTGCGAGCAAAAGCAAACGGTAGACTGATGGTTAAGTATTATACACAAAGGGCACGACACATGTGATCGATACGCTGGGACAACAAGATCTCGATCAAATATCAGTGCCGCCTAGTGCAACTGAGACACACTTATTTACTGGCTGACGACAGCTCGATGACCGGCTGCTAGATGGAACATCTCAATTTCAGCCTAGACGGTCGCTGGCTGGACGCCAGCCGGTCAGACGTTCGCACCGCCTGGCGACCGGCCGGTGACGTCGGACAATGCCGACCACTTGCGCGCGCAAGGCTATTTGTTCACGCGCAAAAAACTACTGCAGAAAAAGGCACCGCAAACACACTATATCTTGGAGGCAGTGTCTGGGGCAAGAAGTCCTCATCGCCCAGCGATAATGATTCTGGCGCGATAAACATGGCCAGGTCCCCCCCCCCCACATGCGATATAATGTCCAGATCATTAGCCAAAGCAGGCTCTTCATTAGTTGCTCTCATGTACGTTCGCTGTATACTTTAGATAAAGGTAAATCCTGAACCGCCACCTTTGCTAATTTTGTCGTCTTTACGGACCAGAAGCCCCACGAGTTTCTAGCATCCACAATAGTTCTGTGCATCGGCCGGGAATCAAACCCGGGCCGCCCGCGTGGCAGGCCAGCATTCGCCCATGTCGTGTAGGCTGAACTCCCGCGAGCGTATTTGGCGCACAGCTAAATCAGTGGCCTGCGGGCTACGTTTAGCGGCGCTTGATGACTCACGTAGTCATCAACCGTCTACACTAAACGCCTTAGGGTTCCTTCATACTATGCCGCGTAAGCCGCGTATGCCGCCGCAGCGCAGTGGAAATATGCTCACGGCAGCAGAGCTCCACTTTTTTTGATGTATCTCTATAACTGCTTATTATTACGAGCTTATTACATTTATAAATCGTCTTCTAATCAACAAGATGTGTTGTACACCCTTTTAACAGTAGAACATAAGTGAAATTTTACAAGTGAGATTTCACTTTATCAGATTTGATACTCATACCCCTTCTTATGGTCACTTATCTTCTCTTCCATGACAATTTTCTCTAGTCAGATACAGAAGGATAGCTACACACAGTGAGGTGTCTTTCAAGAGAACGACAGATATGAATTGAGATTAATATCCAAAAAGAAAGTAAAACCACCGAGTCTTTTTTGCCGCATTGACTGTATAATGTAGTTGAAGTCAGTGAAATTTGAATGATGTTTTGTGAGCGAAGAAAACAAACTGCGGCAATAACGGCGCATCAAATTTGCAATTGCAAACACAAAGTCTAACAGTATGAAGAAGAGAAATCCTTTTCATCCAGTGATGTGTTTGTAAGGAGATGTTAACAGCGCAAATATACAACCAGATACAACATAACAACCAAACAACCACATACTTCCAATATACAACCAGATGACGCAATGTGCACTCAGTTACGATACAAAATGTGAAACTCAAAAGTAGAGGGAGCGCAACAACCTAAGTCATTCCATCACTCATTGATACAGACAAAGGATAGACAGGATAAACAAAGCAAAAGAGAGGAAGAAATGCATATTGTGCAGGAACACTGTTGAGGGACGCGAATGTGCAGCAAATATAGAGACACATCAAAAAAAAGTGGAGCTCTGCTGCCGTGAGCATATTTCCATTGCGCTGCAGCGGCGTACGCGGCGTGCGCGGCGTAATATGAAGGAACCCTTATACGCGGATGGGTGGCGCCACGCTCGCGAAGGTTCAGCCTACAGCGATATGGGCGATCTTGTAACTCGACTTTACCACTGCACGAATGGGTGCGTTTCATCTGTTCAATAAGGCTCCAATAACTTAAGTGTTTTACACAAGGAGCCAACGTACTCCATACAGGCGCACCATCCGCCCAAGGCTACAGTAAAGCCTTGCCAGCCACCAAATTTGGGGATGCCCGGAAGCGGGTTCATGTACCTCAACTAATGCCAAAGTATTAGACCCCATGAGACAGTAAGCGAATTGAGAAAGCGCAGCGGACTTTTCTGGACTACCGTGTGGATGCCTGCTGCTACTTCCAGCTTGCTAATTCTACAGAGTAGCAAGCAAACAAAAACACATCGGATGCAGTTCACGTAGTACTGAGGTGCACTGACTGGACGCCATCGATAGAAATCGACGTGAAAATGACACGGACAGAGAGGAATCGGCGCACCTAAACCTTACATTTCTAAGACATTTCACCGATTAAATAAGACAGCGATTTTGGTGCAAAAAACCCACACCTATCATTGTATCGAAGATTCGCAACAGCAAACGAAAATTATGTACTCGCACAATATACAAAACCCGTGAAAGGCGTGAACAAGAAAGAAGAAGGCAGAATTCCATAAGTGCTAGAACCAAGTCAGTTGTCATTGCGATGGTACGACCCCATTGCCAGTGTCCCGAAGAATCCTTAGCATCGCCTATAAGCGGGGCTACGTGTTCCCCATTTTAATCCCCAATGTCATGATTAAACAAGTTGAGAAGCGTGCGAGAGGGAAAGTTCCGACATTTTGTTACTCCCAAGCGAATATGCAAGTTACGGTCAGTAAGCGCCATGAAAAATTGTTTACTGCGCACCAACAATACAATGACTTTAACGCCATTGACACTTCAAAACCCGTTGATCGGAGAACAATGCGAAGTGGAATGTACAAAATCGGGTAAACTTGGACTTCAAGGATTACTTCGCTATCATATTCCCCAAAAGATGAATATGAATTTACAACACACACACATGCTTCCGTCGAAATATGTGTGGTTTGCAGACCAGTCCATCCCCGAACTTATAACACTGATTCACGCTATCCAAAACATCTGGAAAATATAACAAGGTCGCAGTCTCATCAGCATTGGCTCTAGCCGAGGTTGCTTACTTAGCCGGCTCTATGGTGAATCATGTTTGTAGAGGTATTACCCTACCCGGCTAAGAGTAATCGGTCTTATACAGAATTATATGTAGTAAGTAGCAATAACGGAATCAACGAAAAGACGTGAGATGAAAAATATAAGCAGAACAAATGTCTCACGAACATTTGTACAAAGAAAGACTTTTTCAATTTAGTCGTCAAAACGGTGCGATGTACATAGACGCTATATCATATCTCCCCAACCCTACTATCAATCTCAACTGCCCGCGCAATCGAACCAACGAATTTTAATGCTATTTATCCTCCGTTGCTCATCGGCCAGTCAGCTCGTCCATCACCGCATCGCCTACATCCAAGAGCAACTCAATCGCGCTCTTCCGCAGCCTCCAGCTACTCCTCCGCATCTCTGCCGGCGCTCTAGATCGCGGCCAGGCAGCCGTAAGGTGGTACGCATTCCAATTATTAAGAACTTCATTACTCCTGCAGAATGGCCGCCGTACTCGCCGGATCTTAATCCCCTCGACTATATCGTAAGGTCAGTTCTTGAGGCCAAAGCTCGTGTTCACCCACACAAGACGGTGGAGTCCCTGCGACGTGCTTTTCAGAATGCGTGGAGAAAACCGACTTGGAGTACCTCCGCGCACCGTGGACAGCTTTCCCAAGCGTCTTCGAGCCTTTGGGATCTTTGAAATGTAAAGGTGCATTTATGTAGTAGACTGTTTGATAAACATTATATTTATTTCATGTAAATATGACTTTCCTCCAACCCTGTACAACGCGACTTATTGATTCATCACTGGTTTTTAACGGATACAAGTCCCGAATCTTCGTTCCCGAGAACGATTGCACGAGAACTTTCGAGCTTCCAAGGTTATTAAGATTTAAGTTGTTTTGGATTTATTTTGTTACCTTTTGTGGGGCTTTAAAAAGCGTAACCAGCGATTTTTTATTGACATAAGTGCTCTACGATTTAAATCTGAATTCGAACACATAAAAATTACCGAACTCAAGACAATAACCAGTTTGATTACGTCCAACATAACGCAATCTTGAGAACATAGCCTCTTTTTGACGCTTTTACATTGCTGGCTTCTTGCAGGTAAGACAATGACACACTCAAATCAGAATCCTAATACAAATTGTTTGGCTTTCACGCACCTATATCAATCATGAATTCCACAATTTATTCGCTAGTAGTATAGAATATCAAGAACATCAAAGAAATGCATTGGCTTGCTGAAGTCTCCCAATTTTTTTATAGCACCTATTTTTTGCACCGTCTCTCCATAAAGTTCACGAATACATATCGTAGAGTGAATGAGAAAGGAATGAAGGATTTCTTTCATACAATCACATTTCCTTGTAATAGCAACCCATTTTGGTGCAGAACATTTCACTGCAAAAGCAATCCTTGTTTTGATGAACAAAATCAATGGCCTTTACTCTGACTTTACTGATAATATTGCTAAGCGCACGGAATAACGAATCATAATGAATATCGAAGTTACATTAACAGTGATGGGAATCGCTTTAGATACATAGCTGCGTCAAATGAACGTTGGTTCATCAGTCCTTTATAGAATCCAAATATCTTTTCAGCTATTTTTAAGTGGTTTCATTTATCAGTCTTCCATTTTAGATAAACTTTAGGTTGATGGGAATGTTTTAGCGTAACTCAAAAGAAAGCAACGTCCCAATGCTTCTTGCGTGATTTGAAGGAAATTCAATAACTTTACAAATGATAAGCCTAAATTCAAGATTTTGTAGTAGTGGAGTTGAAGAAGGTTAACGCTGTACGACAGCTACCTGGTTGCTAGTTTTGGTTTAGCCTTGGGTGACTAAGCTTCCAAAAATGGTGCCTAAAAATTGCTCATGAGACTGGTCGCAAGTAATACTAGAGTGCCGCTAGCAAGCTCCGAATGATTTGTGAAAACTTCTTACATAGCAGTGGTGGTCCGGGGGGGGGGGGGGGCGATGGGTCGCGAAATCTTTGAAATTTACTTATATGGGTTCTAAAAATGTGCAGTGAGTAGTCTATATATTACCTGGTAACTTTTAACTTCGCATAAGAATGTAAGAACAAAAAATCTGTGAGAAATGTAATTTTATTAGATTGGTGCAAAAATAATGTCCGTTTTTAGGCCTCTTTTCCGAACAACTTTTTCCCTCCAAAAATATGGATTCTGCATTTCATTGGAAAGTTCTTTTCATGCTCTTCCTAAGATTTTTAAAACCAAGCTTCTATTTTATCTGTGGGAATTTCACCAACATCTCACACAGCTGCACTCAAAATCAGAAATTCGTTGCTTCAACTCCCTTGGCCACAAGGGCGCAAATGTACGGATTCTACTGAAAACATAGCTACTGTATTGGCTGAACAGTGTTCACCTATGGCCTGTTTAAGCAGTTTTTTTCAAAAATATCTGAACCGAGAAATTGACGTCCCGATGCTGGCATTTTATGGGTCCGAAGTTTCTCATAATTAGGGCAATCGCCGGAGCTTCGCTCATTTCTGTATGCCTGAGGTCAGGACATCTTTCCTACATTTTTGCAGAAAAGCTTAGCTATTCAGTGTATGAAGAATTTTAAATTTCCATAGTTTGGAACATTCTGGCCTACCACAAATAGGCTCGAAAAGTGAACAATTCTGTCTTTTCTTCGCAGATCCTCTTCGTTGAAATTTTTCTAAGCAAACGTGTACTACTGGCTTGCGTCTACAAAATAAGCATCAGCCATAGGAACAAAACCTGAAGGGAGTTGTAATTTCTCAAAGCGAGGTTTCCAAAAGGAAAGCTTTCGTTTTCTAACCACATTTTTCTTCCCGTTTGCGATATCAGTATTAGCGACTGCGCGTTAGATTACGGAAGCTTTACTGCTTCTAGCGGTTTTCATGTATCCAAAAATATGAAGAATGGACAAAGTCAAAGTTTCTCAAATTAGAACTATGCAAAACGAACATTAATTTTGCACCAACTTAATCCAAAAAATGTCTTCTTATTGCGGAGCTTTCAGCAAGAAGGCACTTTGACCCCACCCAAAAAAAAGTCTGTTCTAAGCAACAATAGGGCATATTTCTCAATATTGGTGTTTGTGATAAGAAAACTTCGCATATAAAGATTTCTTCTTTAAAATGGAATTTCTCACAAATTTTGGTTTTCTAATTTTTATGCAAGTTCATGGCCTGCCACAATATGTATGGACTAGTGTTATGTGGAATTTTTTCACATTTTATTAGGAGATAGCTAGCGGCACTCCTGCATAATTTGATACTAAGCTCAATATTACAGATTTTTGAAGTCATACTTTTGAAATTTTAGCCTCCTGGGTTAGACAGTAAAAAGTAAAGATCAAGCGACCATCGCACAGCTGCATCTTCTTCGATTTTCAAGTACAAAATCCTAAATTTAGGTTAAGAATTTCAAAAATTTTTTCGGGTCAAAAGTCAATGGATTTTTTTGTATCATTAGAACTTTTGCAATAATCTAATACCTCCTAGGCATGAAGTGGCACGTGATCTTTTTCTTCGTCGTCCTATTTTGCATTGGAATTTTTGACACAGAGGTGAGTTGAAGAAGTCTCACCAATACGGTAGTCCTCACCCGTCATGTTGTGCAATTGCACCACATTTGAATTTCCACTGGGAACGCAGATCAAAACATAGGTGTTAAATTTTCATACTTTAATCATACTGCTTCCTCAATCAGCGACTAGACTGTCGCTGGCCTGCTCTAACGATTTTAAAAGTGGTGCAATTGCAGAAAACTATCGTCCCAACTTTGTAGTTGTTAAAACGAGGACGTTGTACAATTCAGCATGATTTTTTCAGGCTGCTTGCAAGAAACCTCCCAAAAGAAGGGGAAGGGGAAAGCGTGCTGCCGACGCTGAACAAAAAACAGTTGGACGTATCAACAGGAAATACATAGGAGACCAGGAGATTATTGAAATTGAGGATATGACCTCTCTTCCTGAAAATTTCTAATTCTTTGCCTGAAAAATAAGTTCAAGTAAAATTATGAATTTTTGCAATTGTGTTTGCTTGCCCCATCTTCAATGACAATATCATTCTTTTTAGAAATGAGCCAGAGATTGAGAGATTGATTTGCAATTTCAAGAAGGCTGGAGTAAGTAAAAGTTCCGTAGATATGCGAAGGCCTTTTTAATGAGATGTTGAACTCAACAAATATCCTTGCAGAAATTTGAGAATTAAGTTGGTAGAGTTACGTAGGTCTGAAAATTTGATGAAAAATGCTTCTTTAGCTCCAACATTTTTCAACAAAAGTTTCTGTTGGATTGAAAAATGTTGCTGTTGTTCCACTGAATCTAAAGCCTTGACACGGCACATTTGTTCTTAGAAATTTCTTGTCATTCTCGTAATTTTTCATGCTATAGCCAACTATGTCGAAAATTCGCTTCTCAAACAAGACTTTATGAAACGGCAACTCGGGACTACCTCTCACATTGACAAGACCCCCCCCCCCCCCGTCCCCTACCCACAACCGTTTCAGCAGGTCTTCTCGGCTAAAAGTGGGACAAAGCAACTTTTGACTCATTGAGAAGCTTAGAGCAACTCGAAAGCCCAGACTTTAGGAATGATTAGAAATAGATAAAAAAACCGGAAATAAGCAGAGGCACCCCTTCCATGTATTTTCCCTGTATTGGATGTGGCAATGGTCTAAAATGTACTGTAAGCGAATAACAAGTGAATCCGACAGAGTCACGAGTTTTATTCACTTCACCAAATTCGCAGTGCTTGAAGCTCGCACCGATCCGTGGATCGATATTATTATACATATATGAAGAGGAAGATTTTATCGACATTTGAAGCAATCGTTTAGTTTTCTAGATAGAACTCTCAGGGTGATGATCGAGTTTCAGGCAACAAAATCTGATATTACTTCTTTGATTTATTTCTATACAACATCTAAATCTTTGTTTTTCGTAATTGCTCAGTAGTGATACCAAGAAACTTAGGGGAGACTTCAGAAAATTGTGGGAAATCTTACATTAGTAAAATACAACACTTATTCAGCTCCTTCTGACGGTACAACCATTCTTCTGGTCTTTCAACATTGTCGCGAAAGATTCGAATACGTGCTCAGACAAACCACCGGAACTTCCGCAGGACAAGCAGAATTTGCAGCGATTCCGCAGCACTTTCTTTACCATTGAGAAAGTGCACGCTCCAAAATGCAGGGTTTCCGCAGGAAATTGACGTCACAGCGATCATAAACCGGAACTTCCGCAGCACTTTCCACAAAGCGCTGCGAAAATGCAGTGAGGGTAGTAAGGTTTCCGCAGCACTTTGACCTGCCAGGATTTTCGCAGGATTTTGAGAGCGCATGCCCTTGCGATTGCGAAATAGCGAGCGCATCTTCGCCGCAACCAACGGCATTTGGGTCTGTTTCTTTCCTTTTCTTTCTCTTATTTCTTCAGTTTCTTCAATGCCTGTGTGATTGAACTCATTCATGTTCTAACTGATACTCTTGCAGATATCGGTGCAGCTGAATAGTCATCACCAAGCTGTTGGAAGCTGGAAAAGGACTCGGTGGAGGGGCTTCATTGAAGCACGACGCTCTCGTTTACGTATGTCCATTCTCTTTGCTTTATTCAAAACTAATGGTTTGAAATTATATACCGAATAATTTGAAACTACTCTAAATAATAATTCTCGATTCTCTGAGCAAGTTAAAAATATCAGAAATATTAGTTGTTTCATAATTGATGCAAGTTTCCTAAACATCATTTCTGATCACAGTAACTTCTTTCTAAAATGATCTTAGTAAACGCAATAAGAACTGTTGCAAACAGTAATTTTGGCTATGCACCACATACTCTTGTATAATATAATCACGAGAGAAGGTTAGCCCAAAAACTGCTACAAAATTTTTCCGAAAACTTTTAATTGAAGAAACGTGATTTACTTTTAGATGCATTAGAATGGCGCAAAACATGTTCAGTGCGCTGCCGATTCCATTTGAGCAGTGCAGTAGTTGCCAGAATTGCAAAAAAAATTGATAGTGCTTACTTTTTCAATATCTTGGAGGAGATAAAAATTTGCTTTTTGATATTTTCCACTATTGCTCCGCTGGAAAGTGAAAAACCCTACCGTTTCTACATCGCTAGATGTACTGAGTCTATCCCTGTTTTGTAGTGCAAAAGCTTTGCAATCGCTTTGCTTAAGATTTTTACAGGGCTCAGAAGGGTCCGAACGGCCACTCAGCTTAAGCTGTTTTGAAAAATTTGATTTAAAGAGCGCTGTGAAAACACGAAACCTTACAATGCACATTTTTGGGAAAAATTTTTTTTCGTGGATTTAGGACAAAGAGAGCAAAAAGAGAGAAGTTTGAGATTTGACCTCCTTTCTTCGAAGGCTTTGAACTTCAAGATAAAAAAAAGGTGGAGGGAAGTGACAGCATACATGAGAGACCAAAAGAAACGGTTTCTAAGGAAAAGTTTTCGAGAGAATGGTTCTGCTTTGAAAATCAGCGCTCCGAAGAAGACGTAAGTGAAACTGCATTGATTATAAATCAACCTAATATACTGAGTTGAAAACCTAATAAAACCGAAAGTTCTGTCGCAACACACAATTTCAGCTTTGTAAGCTTTCTGCCTCTTCTTCCTGACTGAGCAAAGTTTGTGCTGATCGAGCTCTTCAAGAAGTTATGTTTTTGAGAAAATGCTAAAAAACCAATTTTTTCAAGACATTGATTTTTTGGCTTTTTTTTAAACATAACAATTCAAAGAAGAGCTCAATCAGCGCAAGCTTTGCTCACTGAGAAGAGGTTAGAAAACGCTGACTGTTTCGGGTATGGCCAGTTTTTCCATTTTCAAACGGCCTGCTTCAAATCATCCAAACTCGGTTGATGTTTTTTCCAATTTTCTCTATGCGAATAGAGCTTATCTGAGGGTATACGAGATACCTGTAAAAAGTACATAAATTACTTTTTCAAACAAACAAGCTCCTCATGGGATTAATTGGTCTCGAAACTTTCCCAAATGGTCTACAAGTTTCTGGTGGAAATTGAAATAAATTTCAAAAATTTCTGAAACTCAAGGTGGCTTTGTAGCCCACGCCTCCTTCTGCTGAAAGATTGAAGGGATACAATAATTGGAATCGTAACTCAACCATCCCTGAAATTCTTCTTGGAGGGAGTGGCTACACGCCCGTGTACTCAAAAATTTTTTACCTCTTCTCTCTTCCCCTCCCCGAGATTGGTTTCTCGCACTGCTACTGCTTTTCATGCCTTTCCATCCTCTCTACTCCTACTGTTTTTCAATGCTTTTCATTCTCACAAAACCTGTTTTCTCACAATACTGCACACTCCACAAGAGAATTTCCTTTTCAATTCAAATGGTGTGAAAATGAGAAACTAATAATTTGAAGTAATAGCCGAAGTAGCTTGAAACTATTTTTTTTGAATAATATTTTCGAATAATCTTTGACTAAAACTGAAATAATTTGGTAGAATCAAAGAAGGCGAAAGATGGATAATGGGTCGCAAAAATTTTAAAATGGTCACCTTTTACAATAACGTGAAGGGTATAAGCCCGAAAAGACAACCAATCCAAAAAATTTCCGGAGGGTGGCTACGCACCCATGAACTCAAAATTTTTTTCGCTTTCGTTCCCGAAAAATGTTTATAAAATCGTCACTATTTACGTCTTGTACTCACTCTATATCTTTTGAAGAATACGAAATTGCTGCCTATAGCTTCTCGAGAACCAAAAACGTTTTTTTAAGATTATCAATTTGTCAAGCTGCCGTTAAAAAGAAAAGCGAGTTAGAAGACGTAAGCAGTGCGGTTTTGACATTATTTTTTATTTCAATTATTTATCTTCTGGATTCCAAAATGAAGTACACCTGATTGATCGAAATAAGATTTACATTAGGAAATTTTTGA
Source organism: Cylicocyclus nassatus (assembly GCA_958299035.1). Classification (NCBI taxonomy): domain Eukaryota; kingdom Metazoa; phylum Nematoda; class Chromadorea; order Rhabditida; family Strongylidae; genus Cylicocyclus; species Cylicocyclus nassatus. Next base: position 27,784,635 of record CATQJL010000001.1, read on the forward strand.
GTATTATTTTCCTTATAGAAAGGGGAAGAGGCCGAAGTCGGCTTCAGTCGCGCGGACTCAAAATGACACCCAATGAATGGAAATCGGCAATTTTCCCATGGGACGCATCCCCTTTCCCCTCAGAGTGCATCTTATCCCTTGTGAATGGAGTTGTTATTCTTGTCTTTACTTTATTCTTCTATCAGTATATTAATGCTTTTTAACTGCTAGTATTTGCCGATTTTATCCTTAATCGTTTCTGCATTAGGACGTCAAAGTATTTTCGCATTTTTGATCATGCGCCACAGTCCGCAGAACAAAGGCTTACAGAAGTTCCTGGTGGTATTCGATGCATTTTCCATGTTCTTTGAAATGGTTATCTTTATAATGCAGAGAAGCAAGCTCTCAGAAAATTACTATAAACTGCGACCCATGCTTAGTAAGTCAGTTTCCGGATATTTTCCTAAATTGTACTGATTTCCAGAAGAAGTCCAGGTAACACATCGATAGAGCAAACAAAGTAGGACATAAGGACAGTTTTCGCCTTCTCTATGGCTCACTTTTCAAAATTTTCGAAATTAATAATTTTTTGATGCTCAAAAGTCTGCGTGTGGTATAGGGGCCTGCTAAAAATCGATGTGTTGTTTGAAATTCTGTCAAAAAATTATGGAGAGCCCTGAAAAGGAGAACGAAGTTGTTTTGTATCCTATTTTGTTTGCTTTGGCAGGTTACTTGGACTTCTTCGAGGAATCAGTACAAGAATTCAGAAAAATAGCGGAATTTGTTTTTGGCAAAAAAGCATTGGTCGCAGCTTATAGCAACTTTCTGAGAGCTTGTTGCTTCATCTGCAATATAAAGATGACCTCTCGAAAGAGCATGGAAAATCGAATACCATTAAGAACTTCGGTAAGCCTTTGTTCTGCGGACTGTGGCGCTTGTTCAAAAGTAGCAAAATACTTTCGGGACGACCTAATATATTCGAATGCATCTAATTCTCATGTATAGATATATAGATATTTAGATACTATTTCGTTATTTTTTTTATTGATTCCCAGCCTCACTGATCTGTGTTTAATCTCAGATGCAGCTGTCAACCTGCGTCCTGAGGAGTTGTATAGATGATGCCTAATACACTGTGCCTTTTCACTTTCAATAAACCTATCTTGCTATCTACGTTTCCTAGCATCTCGAAAACTTGGAAGAATTTCCACATCAGAAGATTGATGGCTAAGTGAAAGCGGCCTAGTGTTACAAAAGGAAGCTTGATATGGAAGAAACGGATCGCAAAAGCGAAAACCGCAGAGTGCTGCGGAACCTCAAACAAAGTGCTGCGGAAACCCTGTACCCTGAGATTGCAGGGTTTCCGCAGCGCTTTCGCAGGATTTCCGCCGGGTCACCTGCGGAAATCCTGCGAAAGCGCTGCGGAAGTTCCGGCCAGTTGTCTGAGTGGTTGGAAGCTTTATTTGGAAATAAATTCTTATGAAAATGTGTGAAGAAAGATTGCATAAAAATAAAATTCATCCCTAATTTACCCCTGCGTGTCTGATTACTATAAGTGAGATCTTTGCGGGAGCAGATTTTCGATGTTTGCCTTTTGTTGCAGTCCTATGACAACAAGTAAAAATTTTTCAAGGCTGGTTCACTATTTATTCCTTGGATATAGGTAACAAAAGATTTGTTCAATACTTAGGCAAATGGAATCACATCTCATGAAGTGTGCATTCAAGTATAGTGATGAAGTATGAAGTTGGTTGTATTAGGTTGGAAGAAAAGATAAAAGACTGCTGCTTTTTATTTCCTGTTCATGACATCGCAACAAGACACTCAGACAGCGGATCGGACCCCTCCGCCGGAGAAGTGGCAGGGTCGCGGCGTATCCCCAGCGGTGGGTCTCCCATTTGTCCGGCGGAGCCCTCCCATTTTCTGCTCCGGATACCTCCCATTTCTGCTCCGGATACCTCCCATTTTCTGCTCCGGATACCTCCCATCTTCTGCTCCGGATACCCCCCATTTTCTGCTCCGGATACCTCCCATTTTCTGCTCCGGAGCCCCCCGATTTTGTGCGCCGGAGCCCCCCGATCGCGGCATACTGTAATTAGCCCTAATTAAAGGCAGCTTCCAGGCAGATCTGGACCTATGGGGCTTTTACATGGAAAGTACTTTTGGGGCCCTAACTAAGGCACTGCCGAAGCAGCAGCTCAGGTAGTGCTCCAATGGCTGAGATATTCCCCTCGAAACAGACCCCCCGCGAACGTATTCGCATGGATTCATGGCAGTTTCGCGCCAGGATCCACGCTTTGCGCCATGAATCCATGCGAAACACGGTCGCGGGGTCCGGTTTCGAGCAGAATATCTCAGGTGTTAGAGCATTACTTGAGCTGCCGGTTGGGTAGTGGCTTAGTTAGGGCCCCAAAATACTTTCCATGTAAAATCCCCATAGGTCCAGACTTGCCTGGACGCTGCCTTTAAGCTCCAAACCCCAATTTTGTCTCTAAACCCCACCCAAATAAGCCGAATAGGACCCCCCCCCCCCGGGTAGGAGTTTAGCGCGACCCTCACCCCGTACTCTACCCCCCTCCCTCTCACCCCTAGCGTTTGTGGATAGAAGATAGAAGAAAGAACGAAGAGATAAGACATTTATTTCAAATTTATCAAACTTTCGAAAAATCTATCTATCTATCTCCAGCATACGTACAACAGTTAATTCATATTACAAAAACCATACTAGGAGTGATAAGAATATTCAAAGAAAAACTAATTTCCTAGTTGCAAAAAGAACCTTGTAACACCACAGTATAAGCATATGGTTTTAACATGGTAAGAAAATGACAAAAAGATCAAAAAAGCATTCTGTGCAACATGAAACAAAACAGCGAGGAACGCCATAAACTCACATTTGCAAAGCAGGGACATATTGTCCAAGTGCGATATATACATGAGCTATATTCATCCAAACATCTTCGAATTCCGAGGCCCAAGGCCATACTGGACTGGAGCAAAACGAAAGTAGGATGATTCAACGTAGTTGCTTGATAATAGTACTAGGACACGATGATGACATGGATTGAAATTCTTGCATATGCAACTTACCTTGAACGCCTTTTCATAGTTTCTGTTAAAATGGAAGAACCGCGCAAGAATGTAACAAGCTTCGGCCTTGATTTCGTCACTTTCCGTCATACTCATTGCATGCCACGCTAACCGTTCAACCTTGTTCATTTCCTGAAAAAGTGATGCCTTCAGATAAAGCGATAAACACCTCGATGTAACAGCTTGGACAAATTTAAAAGGTCCCTTTTATAGATAATTCGTAATTAATTCAAAGAATTTCTGCACTGACTCCTTTGAAGAAGAAGTGGTTGGCAAGATGGACCAAGACAACCGGATTCTCCGGCTCCAGACTATACGCTTGGCCTAGACAAGCCACTGCACTTTGGGCTCCCTCGACAGTATGCGTATTGTAATCCAAAGCGGCAAGTGCTGAGAGAGCACAAACATTGTCATTTTGCAATTCCAACGCTCGTTCAAAAGCGATTCTGCAAATTGTAATTGAAAGTCACATAAACAGTAAAGAAGAAGCTATGTGACTCAAACATTTCACATTTACATGCTTACCTAGCCTTATCAGTCCCTAATCTCGCTAAGCAATACTGGAAGCAATGTGATGTGACTAAGCAACAGTAACAGTCACAATGCTTCAGTAACAGTCACAAAACTTCAACATCGTTTGGAGTTGCCTCCAAGACTTTTGTCAACATATCTCTTGCCTTGTCCTATCTTTCAAGCCAGAAACGATATAGTGAGGATCTGCAACGTCTGATGAAAAGTCGATCGACTTGGTAAGCATACGTACGAGAGAGATAGTGTGGACCCCGGCCAGCTTCCCATAGGTACTAGCGCGGCGCACACGCAACGCGCGCCCGACTTGAACGCTTCTCATTTCACTTACGAACAAAAAAGCATTATAACCGAAAACAGGAGTGAAATGAGATGTGGAGGCCTCTAATCCGAACACGAGAAAAGCCAAGGCAATAGGAGAACCTTCACAACTTCTACTACTAGCGCTCAGATTCCAGTCAATCTCATAGATAACTGGAATCTTCTATTATCCATCGCTAGTAGTGTATGACACTACCAGCGATGGATGATAGAAGTAACAGGAAAAGTCGAAGAACAATTCTGAAAAGTCTTCCTTCTGGTCATAAAAAAAACCCAGAAAGTTTGAGCTCAAGAGCACGATTGCAAAGCTCTGATGGTGTAACAAAAGGCTAGAAGCATCTACACTCCACAAAATCAACTGCATATACACTTATTCTGAACAACCTTTGGAGAGATGTCTCTGAACTACACCGAAATCTTCACTATTGAGAAAAAAACAAGATTTTCGAAACAAATGCTTGCAAGACTGTCAAGACTCGTAAAAATCCATCACCAGCAGTTGACGTGTGTCGTTTACATCTAAAGTAGAGATTACAGAAGAGAACAAACACACTTGAAAGAGGAAATTGAAAGAAATCCCTTCAGAGCCGAAACGAAAAGCGCACTGAAGGCATGCGCTGCGGGCGCGCCGCGGAGGTGCCTATGGGAACCTGGCCGGGGTCCACACTATAGCAATAAACGGATTATTTAGACGATACTTTCATCACAACAACACTAGATAGTTGCGCAACTAACCTCATTGTTTCGAAAATCCAGAATTAATCACAAAAACCACTCCATCAATAGTCTACGATGTCTCAGCAAGTCGGAAAGAGCCAAACACTGAAGGTGATTGAGTGCAACCGCACGAAAATTTCAAACATAAACCTGAAAACGAGGAACTTACAGCAACATAAACGCCAACGCGACGAAGAGCAACGCGGAAAAGGAAAAAACGGTAAAGAAACGCGCAAAAACAACAGAATCAAAGAAACGGCGACTAAAATATGGACAAAGAGCGTAAACAGAGGACTCATCACCGTGGAGTTATACGTTTGCTTGCTACGCGCCAAATCGATACGCAGCCTGCTCCGGATACCTCCCATTTTCTGCTCCGGAGACCCCCCATTTTCTGCTCCGGATACCTCCCATTTTCTGCTCCGGATACCTCCCATTCTGCTCCGGATACCTCCCATTTCTGCTCCGGACCCCTCCGATTTTCTCCGGCGCGTGTCTTCCAAATTTGGCGGACACGCGCCGCGCAGACCTCTGCGGCGCGGAGTCCGTCAAATCTGGCAGAGTCGCGCCGGAGAAATGGCGGACCTTTGCAGCAGGGCCGGAGAAGCCTCCCATTTGCCTGCCAGTGATGCCACCGCGATGGACCGCCCATTTGCCCTTCTCTCATTGGTCAACTGGGTCCGGCGCGACCCTGGCAGTTTCCGAGGGTCCGGCGGAGGGGTCCGATCGATTGTCTGAGCAGTTACAGAAAGGTATCTATATGGAGTACCATTCGATAGAGCGCAAGCTCTACAAAACGACTTTACTGCTTGCACGGGTAGGGGAACGAAGGCCGCAGTTTGGGCCACTTCCGCGGACTACTGGTCCTGGAACGACATACAACAACACTGCAAAAGAACCAGTGAGCAGCGAGAGGGGGCGGCTCAAGCTGGCGGCTTTCGTTCCCCTCCTTTTTGCACCAAGATCCAAGGGTAATTTGAAGACGAATTCTGTGGAATTTCAAATGATATCAGCAGGAGACCTCTATGAAGTCATACTAGGATCTCTTTCTGACGGAAAGGGCATAGCGTAGTAGTATTCAACAAATCAAGTGTTCTTCATTGTTTGAGCTTTTACATCTGTATGCTTCAGTTTGCTGTGTTGGGCGAGATTCTAGTTAAGTTCAACCGTTTCTAAAGTCACAACAGCTGTAGGAAAAGATCAGCTGTGGCAACATACCCAATAGGACTTGTTTCTACCTCATCGAATGTTTATTTGCTGTAACAGTACAAGAATGTAATGAAATTTTCAACATTAATCAAATACTGTACTAAATACTGTTCGCTGGGGGAATGCAGCTGTGGCAATCAGTTCATGACCGAAATGTCTACAATTTCTGTGTAAGCACATGGCAGCTGTATGATGTAACGTTGATATATAAGCACCAAAATTATTAGGTCTCATCAAAGTGGAGCACACAACAGTGGCTCATTTTGAAAATATTCTTCGCATTTCTTCCCAATATTGTTTTCCTTTTGCGTTTGCCTTCAGTCTTCTTCGGCGCCAACCCCAAATTGAACTAAGAGGCTCGAATTGATCCAGTGATACATAGGCAGCTTTCGTCTCTGAGTGAGTCTCTCAATTACTCTAAACAAAGAATGTATCTTGCTATCAACACCTCTTGATGACCTTGCTAGGCAGGTCTATTACCCTCAACTTTGTTCTTACATAGGCTTTCAATCTAAGTGTCACGGTCGGCGAGGTTCGCGTCCTCGAGCCGCCTCATTTGGGCCACTCGACGCGTTCGCGAACTTGTCTCGGGGCATTTTCCCAAGATCGTTAGCCATTTATTTCCAAGGATACGGTAACTTCACGCCTCAAGTGTGGGGAGATACCACATCTGAGGATGAATGTGGCAAGAGACCCGAGCGAGGAGGCTCACGAGGACCCGAGCCGCTCCGACCGTGACACTCAATTTGAAAGTCCTGTATCAGAACTTATCTCTTCTCTGGGGGATGGTCAGGAGGTACGATCGGCGCGAATTTTTCGCGAAGCGACGCCGCAACATATTTCAGCCCTTACGACAGCGGCGTTGATGGGGAAGAGTTTTGGAGGCCTCAAGATTTGAGCGCGGCGTGTGCGAAAGAGCGACCGCCGCGCGCGGCGTACCTCCCGACGTGCAGCCCTCTTCTCTGTTTCCAATCTGTTGACATAATGAAAACGAGCTTCTTCAAAATCTCTAGTTGACGAAGAGGAACGAGTAAGCACTTAATCCACAAGAACTGAAGTCGTGTAAGTCTCTATGATTGAGTGTGCATTGTGCGCACTATAATGCTTGGACACAGAAAACTGGCTTAGAGAATCGGTCCAAAAGCAATTCTTCCAAGACTCTTCTGAACCTCTCATTGTTAAAAGAATCTTTTGGACTGCTGGCGAGCGAACTTGGACTGATGCTTACAATTGGTGAATGACGAGCAACTTACTACAACAAATTTCATATGTTTTGATTATTGCCTTCGAACAAGTTCTTTAACTGGTCACTCTTTTTCGGTCACGTGTACTCCTTAGATGCTAACTGCTTCTTTAGAAACTTTTGTGCTTTCTGCATTCTCAATTGTCTAGATGATGGAATGCGAAAAAGTCGACTCTAAAAATAAAATTATATTCCTTTTATCTTCCTCACCACTCCCACACTTTATACCAACAAGTCGGTCCCTAAACCATCAATTGTTTCGATATTGAGCGACTAAGCACATACATCAAGACGAAGTAATTAATATTTTGGAAACCGCCTGCAATTTGCTGTAGAATCAAAAAGATTTGCTCAAAATCACCTCGATCACTAATTTTGTTTTGATTGATTCTCGCCTATGCCAAGGAGTTCGGAAAGTGCTATAGAATAGTCAAACAAAAGCTTACAAAAATTGTTGAATATTCGTGAAGCGCATAAACCTTCTTGAGTGATCTGACCGTTGTTTAGATATTGAAATCAACTCTCATGATTTCAAATGATCAACAGACCTCAGCGAAAAGAGCAATCCTGTTTCCATAGAAAGAAAATGAGTTGACTTATAATAGAATGCTTATTTCAGAGAGCAATGGTGCATAAACTTTTCCTGATTTTGCTCCTATTGCAAGTGCATGGAGCAATGGGTAAAGGAGGATGCTGCTGCTTTCGGAAATTGTTAGGCTACTGCCTTCCTTGTTTAAAACCAAGTGAATGTGAGGATGAGAACTACGAAAGACTTGTAAAATTTGTGAGTTTCATTTTCTACATAATGATGCGTCTCAATGATTATATCGATACGTTTACAGTGCCAGGAGTTTTGCGTTTATCTTAACGGTCATGAGCCCGAGTACAAGTCGTGCATAGACAGGTGCATAGTTCAATATAAGGACCACGATTTCAAGAATGGAACATTACCCGAAAAATTACCAATCAGAACACTGCCATCGGTAAAACTAGTCATCGGGAACTAGAACAACAACAATAAAAGCTTTCTGTTGCACATCCTGTTCAAGTTACTAAAATTGAAGCCTGAAAAATACTCTCATCTTAGCTTAACTTTTACATACGATTCTAGTGAAATATGCATTTAAGTATGCCTTGATTGCCTCTGCATAAGTTGATCTAAAGGTGATGGAAACGCTATTCGCCATTTATGCAGCTACCATAGTGAATAGTAAAATTTTGCTGGACGTAGAAGATTATAACACCCGCTCCGCCCCGAAGTGTATGTGGACCAAGTTTGGACGGGATCAATTTGAAAAAACCTCAATTTCGGAACTTACATGAAAGACAGATCTATATATAGACAAACATTCAGCTTTATATGTATAAGCTCACTTGATCTTTCTTGTAGCCTGTTTTAGGCCTGTATGCATGTACATCCTCGAGGGGAGGGGGAGGATCTGAGAGGGGAAGCGTCATGTCTCACCACTTTGAATATCTTTCCTCTTCTTTCCCTATCTGGCTCATAAAGGTTTCCATACACTGACATTTGCGCATAATAAATGCTAGGTTACTGTTACTGCCATGCAAGATTAGATCTTCATTATTTTGCGTGATCTCGGGTTTTTGTTTTTTGATGGTGTTTGTCTTCCCTCCGCGCGAGCGGAAATCCTGGGTACGCCATTGCTTGCCGTGTACCCACCGTAATCGCTGCAAATGACACCAGTGTACGTATAGCAGTAGACTGTCCGTGTTCTGCGCCCCGAAAAATCTCTGTATACAAGTTTGGACTAATTCCACGGCTTTAACTCACTTACCTCAAATCTAGCGTAACCTCTCCAGATATCCACCACAGTATCAAATGAATACCGCTAATGGCGCTGTTTCTTATGCAGAGCAGTGGCGTACCCAGGATTTCGGCTCGGGGGGGGGGGGGCGCGACAAAAAATTTTTTTCGATGAAGGTGCGTGGCGTCAGCCACGCCCCCGAAAAATCTTTTTTTATAAGGCTAAATTGAATTTTTAAAAATTTTTAAAAATTATTTTAATTACTTACAAGTATAAATAAGTCTTTTGCACATTTTTATAACTCATGTAAGTAACTTTCAAAAATTTCGCGACCCATTCTCGGGGGGGGGGGGGGCGCCCCCCTCGTCCCCCCCTCGGTACGCCACTGGTGCAGAGCAATCTGGGCAATGTTTACCTACTAAGGTTAAACTACCGGTTACGAAGTATCCTAACACAACATCGCTTTCCAGATTTGGTCTTCATGCACCTGACAAGCAAAAAGTGTATGTTAGCTCAGAGATGATTCAGACATAACTCAAAGTTATAACTGTGAATTTCGATGGATTTACTACCGACCCAGATCTTTTCATCAATTCTTCAAAAATCATACTCCGAAATAGGAACTGAAGTTTGGGCTTACAATGTGCATTTGGCACCCATACAACAAATCTATAAATTTTCGGCCGTTTGCATTATCGTAGATGGCCATATTCAAGCGTTCCGGATTGCCCAACAACGGACCCCACGCACAAATACCTGAATATTCTTAAATTTCTGGCTGCAGAGATTCACAAACAGAAGATCGCAATCTTCTTTGTGGTACACCATGTGGCCAAATGTTGTGTGCTGAAGCATCAGATTATTTATCTGTGCTCACTACAAACTAAGAAGAAGACATAGAAAAGCAAAAAAATGATAGAAGGTTAACCATATAAAGGCATAATATTCATTTGTTAATTACGAAAAATCTCGAGTTTTTGATATGTGAGGCGAAAGGCTTAGGACCATATCCTCACGATAAAAATTGCTTAGTAACTGCTACTCGAATTGTTATAGAGCTTCGAAGTTGCATGCCAGAACAAATAGCCAAATTGATAACATCGCCCAAATAAGTTGCTCCTTCCTTCTTCTTTCTAAATTTTACTCAATAGATTTAGTTCTACTCCTGAGCAACAAGGATGCCAAAAGATGGTATACACTAGATCATCACGAGACTTCAAAAACTACATTGGAAAACCACAAGAACACCTCAAACTGGTGCACAAACTCTGGTATACCCAATCCTCACCCAAACTCAATCTTGAATCCGCTATGAAAGAGAATGCTCACATGTTAGGTCGCCGAAGGGGGAGGTCCACGCGGACATTTGCAACAAACTGTACGCTCTCACCATCACTGCTTCTTGGTATGTGTCTGCGTGGGTTGAGCCTGCTGGCGACCTAATGTCCTCAGGTAGGGGACTATATGTCGCGGATAAGCTCCACCTCTCGCGGACAGATGGTACAAACCTGTAATGTGTGTAATTTGTGAAGCTGCGCACTTTGTCGCAGATATCCACATGATACCAATTCCTTTCGGCGACATACAAGTGGTGTAAATAAAGAAGGCGATCACCCCAACTTTTAGTTGATAGAAGGAGAATGATCTACAGACTAGCACAATTTCTTCCTGCGTGCAAGAAGAGTCTCAAAAGAAGGAAAAGGGAAAGGCATGCGGCCGAAGTCGAACAAAAAACAGCTCGACGTATTGACAGGATATACAAAGAAGAAAAAGGAATCCTTGAATGAATTGAATATGAGGGTATGACTGTTGTGCCTGAAACTTACTAAATCTCTAATTGTAAAAATAGCATTTTTGGCAGCTTGTCCATTGCCTCCATTCAGTGACAAATCACCGGGGCTGAGCGCAGTTTCATGAAGGCTGGAGTAAGTGTAACTTCTGCAGATGTGCGAAAGTCTTTTTAACAAAAAGCTGGACTCAAAGAGAAATATTTCCGCAAAAATCTGAGAGTGAGAAGAAAATGCAGAAGATTTTTGCTTATAAAACTTAAGAATGCTTATTGAAATTAAAATCGTTTAGTTTCAGTATTTTTAAAGAAAAGTTTCTGTCAGATTGAAAAATGTTGCTTTCGTTCCACTGAACCTCAAATGCCTTGCTACGGCAGATTCGTTCCTAATTTCCTGTCATTTTTGTAACTTTCATGCTTAGTGCAAAATGTCTTACAGCTTGCTCCTCAAAGGATAGCCACATTGACAAGACCCCCTCCCCCTTTCCCCACTGTTTTGGAGGTTTTCTCGGCTAAAAGTGGGACAAAGCAACTTTTGACGCATTAAGAAGATTTGAGCACAGTCTTGCACTCTGTAAGTCTGGACTTCAGAAATGATGATAATTAAATACAAAATCGTAGACGTGCAGGGGAACGCTTCCATGTTTCTCTCCTGTATTGCATTTGATAATGGTCTAAATTGATCTGTAGGCGAAAATCAAGTGAATCCGATACCGAATAGGCAGCAGATCCTCAACCTTTAATTACTTTTCTATGCTTGTCTTCCATCCTTAGCTTGAGACTTCGCTGCTAGTCTGTGCCATTTTTGACAGCAAACTCCTAAAACCATTGCTTCAGCATTGACAGATTTATTAACCCTGTGAATGTGCAACGCTACAACCTTGCATTAATTGAGGGAACTCTTATACGAATATTTCCACCGCAAAGTCATAGTCATTGAGGAAAGGAAATCTTGGACCCGTATGCATGTACACCCCACTGGGGAGGGGAGGGGATCTGATGATGCGTAATATCTCGCTACTCTGGACATCTTTCTTCTTTCTACTCTATCTTGCTTATGAAGGTTCTCAAACCCTTATATCTACGCATAATGCGTGCCGAATTACTGCCATTAATTATTGGTTTTTTGTCATTTTGTGTGATCCACTGAGATCCCCAGGAAATCCCCAGGGGATCACCCTCATATTCGTTTTCGACAAGAGAAACGGAATCTGAAGATTGTGAATTTTCGAAATTCCTTAGCCGCGAGCAGTGCTTCATCGAAGATTTTGATATCTTGAAATTTCACTTATTTTTACTATAAATATGTTTGGCAGTGCCGTCCTAGTACAATTTTGTAGCCCTTTTATTGACTTTCTCAGGAAGATAAAAGACTCTGAGAATGAGGGTGATCTCCATGGGATCACACAAAATGACAAAAAGCCAATCTTCTATGGCAATAACCTGGCACCCACTATGCGCAGGTATAAGGGTATGAGAACCTTCATAAGCAAGATAGAAAAGGAAGAAAGATATCCAGACTGGTGAGATATGATGCATCCACCCTCGGATCCCCTCCCCTCCCCATCGGGGATGTATTATACTGGCCTTGGTATACGGGAATTTGAGAGGTTCGTTAATCTGATATGATTCAAAATTTGACCTACTTTTAAAACATCCGCTTAGTTTCCTAGAATTAAAGTCTGGCAGAATTGGCGATCGATGTCTGTCTCATGCAACTTAACATAATATTATCTTTCTTGGTTATCTTGCCCTTGTATTTCTCTACAACAACGTGGCATCTTTAACTTTTATAATTGTTTAATACTAATGCCAAGGAATCTGTGAAAGACTTCAATGTGAAAAAAAAAACAGTTATGGAACCCCATCTTTCTCCAACATCTCTTTTCTTTTTGTCCACTTTGTCCAAGCAATGCGGTATGGTCCAACTCATCCGATTCTTATAATGTACTAGATGGCTTACCCGGCTCGGCCCGGCCCTGTCATTATTTTATTCGCAATCAGCATGCTCGATTACACCCTGTACCAACTCCCAGCCCCGTAGCTCAAATTTTGCAAAAAATCGGTAAAATCGATATCGATCGATGACGAAAAGTAGACTATGACACACGCCGGGGCCCGAAGTGTATGTGAGCCAAGTTTGGTCCGGATCGGTTCAGAAATGGAATTTTCTATTCGGAACATACGTACAGACATACCGACAGACAGACAGACATACAAACAGACATTCAGCTTTATATGTAAGATGTTAATATGCACATTGGGTTACAGGTTAAATCTGACTAGTAACATTTTTGTTAGAGGGCTGCAAAAAATTTGGTTGAAAAACCATCTGGTGTGAATACTTCCTCAAAAAACTATGCGAAAAAAGATTGCAGATTGAAAAATAAGATTTTACCCCTAACTGCGCATTTGATTGCTATAAGTGGAATCTTTCCGGGAGAAGATGTTGGATGTTTGCTAATTTGTTGTTTCAGAATAACAAGTAAAATTGTGTGAGGTTCTTTCCCAATTCATTATTTTCTCCTTGAGTATACGCAATAAAAGATTTCTTGCTTGTTCAAGATTTAAGCAATTGAGACCACATCTCTTGCAGTTGGTATTCGAATCAAGTGATGAAGTGTCAAGTTGGGTGTAGATCTTGCCTGCAACTTTCTCAGCAAGAAATTTCTGTTACTATTATATGGTTACCCTCATGTTAAAGGCAGCCCTACAAAGCTAAGTGATGGAATAGTACATGAGATAACGGTATTCTTTCATGTGATGTGTTGATTTCTTCTCCTATCTTACCATTCTATATGTTGTCGTATGTGGGCCAATTTTGAAGAACATGTTTGGTTCAGTTCAGCTGCTATCATTTTGAAAAAAGGTACTACCTAGGAACCCAACCCAAAAATCACAAGAATTGCTGGAATTCGAGCATCGCACCCAAGAAAACTTTGTCCCTAAGCAAGAGATAACCTTTTCAAAAGCGGTTCGAATCACTTCCATCAGCACGATACCTCTATGAAGTTATACCAGGATATCCTTCTGACGAAAAGGACACAGCACAGTACTATTCAACAAATCAAGTGTCCTTTATTGCTTGACCTTTTACATCTGTATGCTTCAGTTTGCTGTATTGCGCGATTCTAGTTGAAGTTCAACCATTTCTAATGTCACAACAGCTGTACGAAAAGATCAGCTGCGGCAACATGTCCAAAAGGACTTTTACCCATTGCAACAATGTCTATTTGCTGTAATGGTACAAAAATGTTAAACTTTTTAACAATGTTAGTAAAACACTGTACCTACGGCTGTCAGCTGGGAGGAATGGCAATCAGTTCATTACCGAAATATCTACAATTTCTGTATAAGCATAGCAGCTGTACGTTGTAATAATATTGGTATTTAAGCCGTAAGTGATAAGTTTTGTCAGATTGAGCACTTAAAGTGCTCTAGAAATGCTCTTCGTACTCCTTTCTATTGTTGTTTTCCTTTTGCGTTTGCCTTCAGTCTTTTCGACGATTCTTCTAAGAGTCTTCTAAGGCTTTTAGAAGAATCGCTCTTGAACTGCTGGCGAGCGAACTCGGAATGATGCTTACAATTAATTGAGTGCCGAGCAATTTACTACAACAAATTGCAAATGTTTTGAATGTTCGAATTAAGTTCTTTTGCTGCTCACTTTTTTCGGTCGCGTGTGCTCATTAGGTGCTAACACAACAGCTTCTTTGAAACTTTTCTACTTTCTGCATTCTTGCAATTGTATAGATAATGGAATGCGAAAAAGTCGAATCTAAAAACCATTCTATACTTTGTTCATCTGCATCATCACTACTACACTTTATGCCAACGAGTTGAATCCCTAAAGCAATCCTCGATTTGATATGAGGCGGCAACCATGTACATCAAGACAAAATAGTTAAGGTTTCGGTGTTAAGTCGCCTGCAATTTGCTATAGATTCAAAAAGATTTGCTTAAAATTACAAGCTTTGTTTCGGTTGATTCCCTGCTACGCCGAGGGGTTCGGAAGGTACTACAGAATAGTCAAACAAAAGCTACCTCAACTTTTCCAACATTCTGAAGCGCGCAAACATTCTTCGTTGTTGAAATATTAAAATCAACTCTCAAGTTTTCAAAAGATCAACAGATCTCAGCGAAAAGAGCAATCCTGTTTCCATAGAAAGAAAATGAGTCGCCTTAAAATAAAGTGCTGTATTTCAGGAAGCAATGGCATATAAATTTCTCCTTATTTTGCTCCTATTACAAGTGCATGCAGCAGTGGGTAAAGGAAGCGGCTGCTTTTGGGACTTGTTAGGCAGGATCTTCCCCTGTATAGAAACAACTATCACTGAGAGAGAGAACTATGATAGACTTTCAGAATTTGTGAGTTTTATTTTCTACATAATGATATGTGCCAATGAGTATATCGATATGTTTACAGTGCTTGAAGCTTTGCACTTGGAAAGGTAAATTCTGGACGGACTGCATAGAAGAATGCATGAAAAGACATAAAAATTTCAAATTTGAAAACGAAGCCACACCCGAACCATTACCGCAACCGCCACTTAACTTTTACTTTTAGAACAATAAAATCTCTCTGTTGCATACCCTGCTCAAGTTAGTAGAATCAAAGCCTGGAAGATGCTCTCATCTCAGCTTAGCTTTCACATCCGATTCCATGAAATATGCAAGTGCCTTCAGTGATTCTGCACCATTTAATCTAGAAGTGATGGAAACGCTATTGGCCATTCATGCAAACCGTAAATAGTAAAAGTTTGCTGGGGATCTCACTCTTTTCAAAAATGGATATATGTAGGTAACAGTTACAAGCGTGAAGATTATACTGCCCATTGAAATGAGATTGGCGACTGGAAGGCGACCGCTCGCCCGTGACGCGGTCTTCTCTCTCGCGGTGCTCTCCCTAATCATTCTCTAGCCTTAAGGCCCCGGACAGACTTCACGCGACTTAATCGTCGCGACCTAATCGCCAAGATTTCCATTCATTTTCATTTCACATTCAAAAATTTCGGGCTGGAAAAGTATCACAACCGAATGCAAGTTGATCGACATGGAATGATGTTGTAACAGTTGTCTCGTCGTGATTCAGTCGCGACGATCAAATCGCGTGAAGTCTGCCCGGGGCCTAACTAGGACACGAGGCCCGCCTTCCTGCCGCCAATCCAGTTGTATCAAAGAGTACACTAGCTGGCATACTCGGCTCTACCCCGACTTGTCAAAACACTATGACAGAAGTCACCATACGCTATTCCTATACAACAGCTCCGTGTCCCGGTCCCATCTCCATATGGCAGTATACTGTCTCCACTATGTTTTCGTAACCAGCATGCTCGTTTACCTCTCTGCCAACTCCCAGCCCCGTAGCTCAAACTTTGCAAAATATCGATGAAAATCGACAAAAGTGATAGACAGTTTTGACTAATACGCAGTGCATTCATAATCATCATGCTCTTATATCCCCCCCCCCGTGTCAACTCTCAGCTGCGCAGCTCAGACTTGGCAAAAAACCCTGGAATCGATAAAATCAATATCTATCGATAACGAAAAAGACTATGACATCCGCTCCGCCCCGAAATGTATCTGGACCAAGTTTGGACGGATCAATTCAGAAAGAATAATTCAATTTCGGAACATACATACAGGGGACAAACTCACATATAGATAAACATTTAGCTTTATATATATATTTCTTGTAGCCTGTTTTAGGCTTGTATGCACGTACATCTCGTGGCGAAGGGAGGGGATCTGAGAGGGGATGCGCCATGTCTCGCTACTCTAAATATCCTTCCTCTTCTTTCTTTATCTGACTTATGAAGGTTTCCATACCCTATCCTTTGCGCATAATAAGTGCTACGTTAATGATGCAAATTAGATTTACATTATTTTGTTTTTACGTGACCTAGGGTTTTTATTTCTTTGATCGTGTTTGTTGCCTCTCCCACTAGAACGGAAATCTTGGGTGCGCCACTGCTTACCGTATACCTACCGTATTCGCTCCAAATGACATTAGTGTACGTACATAGCAGTAGACTGTCCGTGTTCTGCGCCCCGAAAAATCTCAGTGTACAAGTTTGGACTAATTCCACGGTGTTAACTCACTTACCTCAAACCTGTCGTAACCTCACCAGATGTCCACCACACCATACTTGTGATCAGCGCATCGAGTAACCCTGCCGTTCCAAGTTTCCGTCAACTTTTTAATTTGTACGGAGCTCAGCTGCGCGTTTAGTGGCGCTGTTTCTTGTGCAGAATGATCTGGGCAATGCTTTCCTACTAAGGTGAAACTACCGTTTACGATGTATCCTGCTACACCATCGCTTTCCAGATCTGGTCTTCATGCACTTATTAAAGGGGTCAAAAGGTGCAGTTTAGCTCACAGATGAGTCAGACATAATTCAGAGTTGTAACTGTGAGTTTCGTCGGGTTAACCACCGACCCAGATTTTTTTCATCAAATCTTCAAAAAATCACACTCCGGATTGGGAACTCAAGTTTGGGCGTACAATGTGCATTTGGCACCCATACAACAAATTTATAAATTTTCGGCCATTTGCATCACCTTAGATGGTCATACAAGCGTTCCGGATTGCCCAAAAACTGACCATGCTCAAATAAAAAAAATTCTTACATTTTTGGCTGCAGAGATTCACAAACAGTGCAATCTTCTTTGTGTACTAGATTATTCATCTGACGACAAACTAAGAACGAAACACGATTTGCACGAACTGCACGATTTCACCACTACTGCTCCTTGGTATGTGTCTGCGTGGGTTGAGCTTGTTGGCGACCATGTCCTCGGGTAGGAGACTATATGTCGCGGATAGGCTCCACCTCTCGCGGACAGATGGTACAAATCTGTGATGTCTGTGGTTTGTGGAGCTGCGCACTTTGTCACAGATGTCCGCATAGTACTTCCTTTCGACGACATATAAGTGGTGTAAATGCAGAAGGTGATCGCCCCGACTTTTGTTAAAAGGAGAATGATCTAAGATAAGCATAATTTCTTCCTGCGTGCAAGAAGGGTCTCAAAAGAAGGGAAGAGCGTGCTGCCGAAGTTGAACAAAAAACAGCTGGATGTATTGACAAGATATACTAAGGAGAAAAAGGAATCATTGAATAAATTGAATATGAGGATATGCTGTTGTGCCTGAAACTTACTAAATCTCTAATTGTAAAAATAGCATTCAAATAAATTATTTTTGGCAATTTTGTCTCCTGGCTCCAACTTCAGTGACGAATCACCGAGGCTGAGCGCAATTTCAAGAAGGCTGGAGTAAGTGTAATCTGCAGATGTGCAAAAGTCTTTCTAACGAAATGCTGGACTCAAGAAGAATTATCCTCGCAAAAATCTGAAAGTGAGAAAAAATGCAGAAGATTTTTGCTTATAAAAGTTGCGAATGCCTATTGAAAGTGTTAGAGTTTACTTCGATCTGAAAATCTGTCAGATTGAATGTTGCTCTCGTTCCACTAAACCTCAAAACCCTTGCTACGGCAGATTCGTTCCTAGAAATTTCCTGTCACTTTTGTGACTTTCATGCTCAGTGCAAAATGTCTTACAGTTTG
Organism: Cylicocyclus nassatus; assembly: GCA_958299035.1. NCBI lineage: Eukaryota > Metazoa > Nematoda > Chromadorea > Rhabditida > Strongylidae > Cylicocyclus > Cylicocyclus nassatus. Next base: position 27,802,836 of record CATQJL010000001.1, read on the forward strand.
CTTTTCAAAGGATCGCCACATTGACACGATCCCCTCCCCGTTTCCCCACTGTTTTGGAGATCTTCTCGGCTAAAAGTGGACAAAGCAACTTTCGACGCAACAAGAGGGTTTGAGCACGGTCTTGGACTCAGAAAGCCTGGATTTCAGATTTGATAAGAATTAAATACAAAATCGGAAATGTGCAGAGGTATGCTTACCCTATCAATGTGCAACGCTATAACCTTGCATTAATTGAGGGAACTCTAATACGAAGATTTCTTCCGCAAAGTCATTGAGGGAAGAAAAGTTTAGGCCCGTATGCATATACATCCCCACTGGGTAGTGGAGGGGATCTGAGAGAGGATGCGTCATATCTTGCTACTTTGGATATCTTTCTTGTTTCTACTCTATCTTGCTTATGAAGGTTCTCATACCCTTATTCCTACGCGTAAGGCGGCCAAGTTGCTACCATAAAAGATTGGTTTTTTGCCATTTTGTGTGATTCCCTGGAATCCCCAGGAAATCCCCAGGGGTCACCCTCATTTTTGTTTTCGACAGGAGAAGCGGAGACTGAAGATTGTGAAGTTTCGATAATCCCTAGCTCGCGAGCGGTGGTTCATTGAAGATTTCGATATCTTGAGATTTCACTTATTTCTACTATAAATATTATATGTTTAGCAGTGCAGTAGTATATCCTCAGTACTATTGGTACCACTTTTATTAACTTCTCAGGTAGATAAATGGAATTGAAAATGAGAGATGATTCCTGGGTGTCTGTCTGAAACTTAATATGTCACGCACTAACCGGGTTCGTTAGTGCGAGGGCGGATGTCCAGGTGGGGATAGAGAGAGTAATAGAAGAATTTATTACAAGACTAGAATTAGCAGACAATAACAATGACTAAAACAACGGCCGGGCGGCCTTATTTATAGCCGCCACGGTACAAAGTACATGGTCAAGATCAAATTCAATAATCATTGCCTATAGGTGCCACCGCGTCCATCCTTGACATGCCCCTCCGTCGGTAAGAGTCGTCCCGACTCTTGACTTGTGCATAGTGAGGATTGACAACTCTCGCGTCTTGACCCTTGGAGACCAGGAAACTGACGACAGGTCTTCTCCCACCTCCATAGAAGGAGTGCTGTTGCACCATTGATGGCCGATTTCCACCTTGGCTACCCGCATCGTGGCAATCATCTACCAAATCAAGAGGCTGTCCTTGCATCCACCTACGACTATACCTGAAAATAGAATTAAGGGGTCTAATGCGATATTTGTGGCTCTTAGTACGTGATTCAGCACCAGACTCGGTTGTCTTCACGTCACTTCTTAAGCTAGAGCATTGTGAATTTCGATTTAGTCGATTCCTGGCGGCTTTTGACAACCTGTCTCTCTTGGCTCTCTTGAGCTGTCGCTCTAGGGACCGCACAGGATTGCATATCCTCGTGTTCTCCCCCGCCACGGTGAGCTTGGCCCCTGCCAAGTTAACGCCGTGCTGAAAGCGACCGCTCCTGCTTTTTGTACTCGAGGCTACTTTACAGTTCGCGACCTCTTCCCGTACTCGTTTACGATTAGGAGACATCTCGGTTAGCGGTGCAGTCTCGAGCTGTTGTTTCCGCTTTTTCCGTTTTCTTGGAACACCGACTTGGACGAATTTTTCGACAACTGTCCTTCTTGTGCCACTATGAGTGTTTCTCAAATGAGCGATATATGGCCCAAGTTGCGGTAGCGCATTTGTTCCGAGCACAACTCTGCCATCTCCTCCCTCTCTAACGAAGAAGGCTACTCTGTGCTTGGTGCCACTCTCGACTTGCAAGGTGAGCTTCACCGCTCCCTTGAACTTTATCCGTTTCCCGGAGGCATCGTATGCGGGAGGTAACTGCTGAATCGGGATTTCTTCAACGTCCGCGTTCAGATCAAATCCCTTTTTCATGCTCGTTATTAGCAATCTCAGGGGGATGATGCTGATTTGAGAGCCTGTATCTACCATAGCTCTTCGAAACAATCCCAGCAAACGTACATTTAGCACCATTTGCTTCCCAAACAGCTGATTTTTCCTTGATCGTGTCCTTGCCGAGCTGCAAATCCATCGATCCAAAGATGCCGTAAAGTAACTTGGGCACTGTTCAAGTTTCTTTGCTGACTCTGAGGTTTTCCTTTTGCCACATTCGCGACTATAATGTCCTGGTTTGTTGCAGTTGTAACAGCGTGGCCACCTTTTGCAAGATGCTGCCAAGGTATCTTGCATAACACAATTTCTCCCCAAAACTGGAGTCTGGCTCTTGCTAACGGATGTATCGGCATATGCATTTAGCACGACTTGTTCCGTGCTTTGTTGCACCGCCACAGCCAACTCCCTGCTACGTTCGCAGCGCAGCGCCATAGCTTTCACCAGCTCATACGCGCATTCCCTCGGCGCTGTCTCTACGGTGGTGAACATCTGGAAGTATTCAGTCCCTCAACTGCAAAACCAATTCTGCAGCTCTTATCCATGAGAGCTGCTTGTCTGTGGTGTCTGGGTACGCTAACCGCGTAAGCCTCTCTAACTCAAGACAGAAGGCTTTAATGTCCTTTGTCATCCGCAGATGTTTGAGTTGTACATATGCAGTTATATGATCAGCAGACTCATTCATGCTCCATGTGTTTCGCAGTGCTTCTACAATTTCTTCGAACGTACTCTCCCGTATCCTTGCTGATAGTGTTTCGGCCACTGCCTTAGGATATCCGTCCAATTTAGACAGAAAAAGATGTACTAGCATGTCGTTATGCAGTCCAAGTCTACCATACTTCATTATGAATCTGCTAACAAAATTGTCGAAGTTCCTTCCTTGGGGATCTCCATAGACCTCAACCTCTGGAAGGGCCATTGCTGCCAACACCTCCGCAATATCTGCCTGTGCGACCTCACCCTCGGTCGACGGGATTGTATGCGGAACCCTTTTCTGACACCCCGGTATTTTCTGCATGGTGTCCATCGGCTTCTTCGATGAAAACAATTCAAGCTCGATATCTGTACGAGATAGAGCTTTATCTATCCAATGTTCCGTGCTTCACCTGCAGCACAAATTCAGTTTCGATGATGTATCAGCTCACGGTACACACGCGTATACCCCGCCTCCCTCTAGGCTGGGTCTTGCGGTGTAGCTGATACAAGCCACAAAGTATACCCCTTGACCAAGAGGGACCTGTCAGTATACGGTACACGCGCCGCTGCTCCCTTGTAGAAGTAGACCACGGCGGTGTAACTGACACCCTCCTCCGGTCCTCTGAGAAGGCTCGATGTGCCACACAACGAGCTCCTCTTGAATCGGGGATATACACTGCCTCTGATATAGGCAGGATACTCGCCTTTTCCGCTTACGCGGTCTTATCGGCGGGGTTGGGTTGGTTCGGTTCGGCCCCCATGTCACGCACTAACCGGGTTCGTTAGTGCGAGGGCGGATGTCTAGGTGGGGAACGAGAGAGTAATAGAAAAATTTATTAGAAGAATAGAAATAGCAGACAATAACAATGACTAAAACAACGGCCGGGCGGCCTTATTTATAGCCGCCACGGTACAAAGTACATGGTCAAGATCAAATTCAATAATCATTGCCTATAGGTGCCACCGCGTCCATCCTTGACAAATATTAGGTTGTTGCAAAAATAATGTCCGTTTTGCAAATTTTCACTTTGGAAGGCTATAACTTCGTTCAGTCTCCATATTTTTATATGCATTCAAGACCATCAGAAACATCAAACATTACTTAACTTAGCGCGCTCCTGCCCATGCTGATATCGCGAACGGGAAGAAAACCATGCGTCAGAAAACTGAAAGTTTTTCTCTTGAAAACCTCGTCTTTAAGAGCTTACAACTCCCTTCAAGCTTTGTCCCTATGTCTGCTAATCAGCTTATTTTGTAGCCGCAGGCCAATGGTATAGGTGAGTATAGAAAAAACTCCAACTAAGGAGTTCTGCGAAAAGAAAAGATAAAATTTCAAAAATGTTCACTCTTTTGAGCCTATTTGTTGTAGGCTTGTAAGTGCCTAACTATGAAAATTTGGAATTCTTCGCGCACTGAATAGCTAAGTTTTTCTTCAAAAAATGTAGTTAAGGTGTGCTAATTTCAAGCTTACAGAAATGGGCGAAGCTTTGGCGATTGCCTTAATTATGAGAAATTTCTGACCCATAGAATGCCAGCAGCGAGTGTCTACTTTGACGCGTCAGTTTCTCAGTCCACATTTCTCCAAAAATCTACATAAGCATGCAGTAGGTAAACAATCTTCATTCAATACACTTGCTATGTTTTCAGAAGAATTCGTTGATTTGCTCCTGAATTGTGGTCAAGAAAGTGGAAGCTATGAGATTCTGATTTTGAGTGCGGATGTGAAAAATGCTGGTGAAATTCTCATAGATGAGGATAACAGCTTAATTTCACAACTATTAGAAAGTACATGAAGAGAGCTTTCCAATGATATGCAGATGCCATATCGAAAAAGAAAGTCTGTTGGGAAAAAAGTTGTTTGGATTATAGGTCTAAAAAAACGGACATTATTTTTGCAACAACCTAATATAATATTATCTTTCTTGGTTGTCTTGCTTTTTGCTTTGTATTACTCTATAACAACGTGACATCTTTATCTTCTAATAAGTGTTAAATATTGATACCAAGGAATCTGTGGAAGACTTCAAGGTGGAAAATACACAGTTATGAAATCCCACCATTCTCTAACATCTCTTTTCCTTCTCTCACATTGTCCAAGCAATGCGGTATGGCTCAACTCATCCGATTCTTATAATGTGTTTTGATAACATATCTGGGTTTCCACAATTAAATCTGACTAGTGCAACCATTATTCTTGGACCCACAACATTTTTGTTAGAGCTGAAAACCTTCTGGTGCTTATTTGTTGTTTCGGAATAACAAGCAAAAACGTGTGAGGTTCTTTCCCAATTCATTAGTTTTTTCCTTATACGCAATAAAAGATTTTTTGCTTGTTTAAGATTTGAGCAAATGAGATCATCTCTTGAAGTTTGTATCTGAGTCAAGACGAAGTGTTCAAATCGGTTGTAGATCTTGCCTGCAACTTTCTCAGCAATAATTTTCTGTTACTTTTATAAGTTTACCCTCATGTTGAAGGCAACCCTGCGAATATAGGTGATGGAATAGTACAGAGATAATAATATTGTTCATATGATGTGCAGATTTCTTCTCCTATCTTACCGTTCTGAAAATTGTCGTATGTGGGGCCTATTTTGAAGAACATGTTTGGTTCAGTTTAGCTGCTATCATTTTGAAAAAAAAAAGATACTGGTAAAGTATGTTCAGAAAATTTGGCTCGGCGTTTGCACTTATAGTAAATCACTGAATGATCTGCATAGTTTTTGTAAATCTTGAGCGGGATATGGAAGGCCAAATAAGAGCAGGACATTTGAGGAACTCTTATTGTGAGCAAAATTGTGGTCAACCAAAATCAAATCTGCTCGGTATACTACCTAGGAACTCAATCAAAAATAGCTGCAATTCGGAATCGCAGCCAAAATAACCTTATGTGCATAAGCAAGAAATAATCTTTCTAAAAACGGTTCAGATCACTTCCATCAGCACGAGACCTCTATAAAACCATACCAGGATCTGTTTCTGTGAAAGGGCACATCACAGCACTATTCAACAAATCAAGTGTCCTTTATTGTTTAAGCTTTTACCTGTAAGCTGTGGCAACAACATACCCAAAGGACTTGTTTCTACCCCATCGCAACAACAACATTTGCTGTAACGGTAGAAGATTTCAATGAACTTTTCAACAATGTTAGTAAAACGCTGCTGACGGCTGTTCGCTGAGAGGAATGCAGCTGTGACAATCAGTTCGTTACCGAAATATCTACAATTTGTGGGCATAGCAGCTGTACGATGTAATGTTGGTATTTAAGCCAAAAGTAATAAGTTTTGTCAAAGTGGAGCACACAACAGTAGCTCACTCTGGAAATGTTCTTCGTACTCCTTCCTATTGTTTTTCCTTTTGTGTTTGCCTTCAGTCTTTTACGACGCTTGCCCCTAACTGAACAGAGGCTTAAAAGCACTGTCCAGGTCAACTGAAGGGTAGTAAAATTGAAATTTTGACGAAGTGCGCGAGCACGGCTCCTGACTAATGTAACGCTGTAAGCCCGATAGAAAAAGGTGGATTCTGAAACGAGAAAATCGCTTCGGAAAAAAGGGGCGGTACGCCAATCCCGCCTCATTGACAAGTTTTGACGTGGTTAATACACTAGATCTACGGTATTCCACGTCAAAACTTGTGGAGGCGGGTTTGGCATACCGCCTCTTTTTTCCGAAGCGATTTTCTCGCTTCAGAATCCACCTTTTTCGATCGAGCTTGAATTGTTGCATCAGACACGGACCGTGCTCAAGCACTGGCCAAGATTCTACCATCCTTCAATTGAGCTGGACAATGCCTTTAAGTTGATCCAGTAGTACATAAGCAGCTTTTGTCTTTAAGTAATCTCTCAGTTTTACTCCAAACAAGAAGTGTATCTTGCTATCAACAACTACTGATGGAGAGTGACTAAGCAGATCTTTTACTCTTAACTTTATTTTTACAGAGGCTCTTAATCTGAGTGTCGCAGTCAACGTGGCTCGAGGCCTCGCCAACCACCTCGCTTGGGCCTGGACGCGTCCGCGAAAATGCCTAAGGGCATATTCCCAAGCACGTCGGTCATCGACCAATGACACGGTATCTTTCACGCCTTAAGCTTGGGAAGATACCACACCTGAGGGCGAATGTGGCAAAGACCCACGAGGCGGACCCGAACCGCTCCGACCGTGACACTCAGTTTGAAAGTCCTGTATCCGAGCTTGTCTTTTCTGTTTGCAAGTATGCACGTTGAGAAAGATAATGATAAAATCGAGCTTCTTCAAAATTTGTAGATAGCCGACGGAGAGGGACGAATAAGCACTAAATCCACAAGAATTGAAGTCGTGTAAGACTCTATGACCAAGTGTGCACTGTGTCCACCATGATGCTCGCGCACAAGTGACAGCAAAACTGGCTTAAGAAAACAGTTCGTAAGCAAATCTTCTAAGTAACAGCCATGTCAGCGAGCGAACTCCGACTGATGCTTACAATTATTGAGTGGACGAGCAACTTACTACGAAATTCAAATGTTCTACAGATGCTTTCGAATGCGTTCTTTCACTGCTCACTCTTTTTTGGTCACCAGTGCTCATTATATGCTAACAGCTTCTATATATAAAAACTTTTCTGCTTTCTGCATTCTTGCAGTAGTATCGATAATGGAATGCGAAGAAGTCAAGTATATAAATCGAACTATATTCCATTTATCTGCACCATCACTCCTATACTTTGTATCAACGAGTTGAGTTCCTGAACCACTCCTTGATTCTATATGAGGCGTCAACCACGTACATCAAGATGAATTAGGAGTTTTTAAGCCGCCTGCAATTTGCTACAGAGTTAGAAAGATTTGCTTGAAATTACAAGTTTTGTTTCGCTTGGTTCCCGGCTATGCCGAGGAGTTCGGAAAGTACTACAGGATAGTCAAACAAAAGCTTGCAAAGCTTATTGAAAGTTCGTGAAGCGCATAAACCTTCTTGAGTGATCTGACCGTTGTTGAAATCAATACTGAAATCACTCTAAGATTTCAAATGATCAACGGACTTGCAGAAAAAAGACCAATCTTATTTCCATAGAAAGGAAAAGTTGCCTTATAAAAGAATGCTATATTTCAGAGAGCAATGGTGTATAAACTTTTCCTGATTCTGCTCCTATTGCAAGTGCATGGAGCAACTGGTAAAGGAAGCAGCTGCTTCTGGGATCTTTTTGGCAGGTGCTTTCCCTGCTTAAAAGCAACTGAATGTGAGGATGAAAACTACAAAAAACGTGTAGACTTTGTGAGTTCCATTTTCTGCATAATGATATGTGCCAATGATTATATCGATACTTTTACAGTGCCAGAAGTTTTGCACTTGGGAAATTAGGAAATGGTCGAAATGCATGAAAAAGTGCATTAAAAAACATAGACACTTCAATTTCAATGATGGAGCCACACCCAAACCAATACCGGGTCCACCACGCAAATCTCACTTTTCATATCCTAGAAAATAAGAGCTCTCTGTTGCACACTTTGCTAGGTTAATAAAAATCAACGTCTAAAAGATACTCTCATTTCAGCTTAAGTTTACATCCAATCGCAGTGAAATATGCAGTTGAGTTCAGATTCAGATGCTTTGACTGCCTCTGTAGTTGATTTAGAAGTGGAAACGCCATTGTCATTCATGCAGCCAGAGCAGTAAATAGTTATGTTTGCTGGGGATCTCGTTCTTTTCAAAAATTGATGTATATGGTAGCATTTTCAGGCGTTATGATTATACTACCCTTTGATTCGAAGAGATTGGCGACTGGAAGGTGACCGCTTGCGCCCGCGACGCGGTCTGCGTCTCTCTCGCGAAAGTGCTCACCCTGGTCATTCTTTAGCCTTAATTAGGTCACGGCCCGCCTTCCAGCCGCCAATCTAGTTGAATCAAAGGGTACACTAGCTGACATACCCGGCTCCACCCGCCTTGTCCAAACACTATGATAGAAATTACCATACGATTTTCCTACACAGCACTTCCCTGTCCCGGTCCCATCTCCGTAAGGCAGTACATCGTCCCCTATGTTTTCGTAATCAAGATGGTCCCCAGCTCCGTAGCTCAAACTGTGTAAAAAATCGACAATAAAAGTGATAGACAATTTTGAGAACTGGTATTGCCGTAATCACCATGCTCTCCCCTCCCCTTGTATCTGCTCCAGCCGCGTAGCTCAGACTTGGCAAAACGTTGTAGGAACGATAAAATCAGTATCGATCGATTACGAAGAGTAGATTTTGATACCCGTCCCGCCCCGAAGTGTATGTAGACCAAGTTTGAACGGGATCAATTCAAAAAAAAATCAATTTCGGAACTCACATACAGAAAGACAGATTTGCATATAGATAAACATTCAGCCTTATGTGTATAAGCTCACTACGTGATATTTCTTGTCGCTTGTTTTAGGCCCGTATGCATGTACATCCCCGAGGGGAGGGGAGAGGATCTAAGAGGGGACGCGTCATGTCTCGCTACTCTAAATATCTTTCCTCTTCTTTATCTGGCTTATGAAAGTTTTCGCACCCTATCATTTGCGCATATTAAGTGCTACGTTACTGACGCAAGACTAGATTTTCATTATTTTGCGTGGTCCCGTGTTTTTGTTTTTTTTTGTTTTTTGATCGTGTTTGTACCCCTCCCCCAGAACGGAAATCCTGGGTGTGCCACTGCTTACCGTATACCTACCGTGATCGCTCCAAATGACACCAGCGGTAGACCTACTCGTAATCTGCGTCCCGACTAACCCCACTGTACCAAGTTTGGGCTAATTCCACGGCTTCAACTCACATACCTCAGACCTACCGTAACCTCGTCTGATGTCCTTCACAGTATTAAGTGAATACCAGTGGCGTACCCAGGATTTCGGCTCGGGGGGGGGGGGTAGGGAGGGGGCGACATAAATTTTTTTCTCATGAAGGTGCGTGGCTCAGCTACGCACTCCGAAATTTTTTTGGTATGCTTCCTAAAATTTCCGCGGTTTCAGAACCCCGAAATTTCAGAAAAAGGGGGCTTGGCGTCAGCCACGCCCCCGAAAAATTTTTTTTCAAGGGTTGAAATGAATTTTTAAAAATTTTTAAACATTTCTAAAATTATTTACAAGTGCTTCCGTAGATTTTGTAATTTTCTCTAATCTGCAAAAAGCTCATATATGACCCCATTGTAAAAGGAGAACATCATATTCGCGATCAGCCTCCTTTTCTGACTAAACTCTGAGTTATCTCTGAGTTCCACGATAGATTGGAACGCTCACCACACTCTATGTTACCGCGGAGCTCAGCTCAGCTTAATGGCGCTGTTTCTAGTGCAGAACTATATGAGCAATGTTCCCCTACTAAGATTAAACTACCGGTTACGAGGTATCCTGTCACTTATCGATGTCCAGATTTGGTCTTCCTGCACCTCTGAAGGGGTCGAAAAGTTGCATCTTGGCTTAGAGATAGTTCACACATGACTCAGAATTATAACTGTGAGTTTCGAGGGGTTTACTGCCGACCCAGATCTTTTCATCAAATCTCCGAAAATACACTCCAAAAAACGAATTGAAGTTGGGCATACAATGTGCATTTGGCACCCACACAACAAATTTATAGATGTCCGGCCATTTGCATATGATGGTCATATTTAAGCGTTCCAGGTTGCCCAAAAACTAACCCTGCGCGCAAATACCTGTAAATTCTTACATTTTTGGCTGCAGGGATTCAAAAACAGAAGATCACAATCTCCGCTGGTCACCATGTGGCCAATATCGTGGGTATTGAAGTACCAAATTATTTGTTTGTGCTCACTACAAGTGGGAACAAAACATTAAAAATGTTAATAGAAGGCTAGCCATATGAGAGCATAATGGTCGTTGTAATTACACAAAATCTTGAATTTTTGAGAGTAAAGCCTTAAAAACGACGTCCACCCAAAGTTTCGACTTCCATGTTTTCAAAGTTATGGCCTTTCCATGGCGCTAAATACGGATATGAGGTTCAAATTACCAGAAAGCTCTTTCTTTGCCCCTTTCTGAAGCCCTGTTTGGCAGACGTAGGCGAATGCCCGTGCGCTAGCCACGTCGTTTGCAACAGGAAACCTGTCGTATGCAGCAATCTCAGACAATGGATCGGACCCCTCCGCTGGGCAAGCCGAAACTGCCAGACTCGCGCCGGACCCAATTGACCAATGAGAGCGGGGCAAATGGGCGGTCCCTCGCGTGACATCACTGCCAGGCAAATGGGAGGCTTCTCCGGCCCTGCTGCAAAGGTCCGCCATTTCTCCGGCGCGACCCTGGCAGATTTGCCAGGCTCGCGCCGGACAAATTTGTCCGGCGCGAGCCTGGCAAATCTGGCGGAGTCGCGCCGGAGAAAATGGGAGGGGTCCGGAGCAGAAATGGGAGGCCTCCGGAGCAGAAAATGGGAGGTATCCGGAGCGGAAAATGGGGGGTATCCGGAGCAGAAAATGGGGGGTATCCGGAGCAGAAGATGGGAGGTATCCGCCGGAGAAATGGGAGGTATCCGGAGCAGGCTGCGTATCGATTTGGCGCGTAGCAAGCAAACGTCTAAATCCACGGTGATGAGTCCTCTGTTTACGCTCTTTGTCCATATTTTAGTCGCCGTTTATTTGATTCTGTTGTTTTTGCGCGTTTCTTTACCGTTTTTTCCTTTTCCGCGTTGCTCTTCGTCGCGTTGGCGTTTATGTTGCTGTAAGTTCCTCGTTTTCAGGTTTATGTTTGAAATTTTCGTGCGGTTGCACTCAATCACCTTCAGTGTTTGGCTCTTTCCGACTTGCTGAGACATCGTAGACTATTGATGGAGTGGTTTTTGTGATTAATTCTGGATTTTCGAAACAATGAGGTTAGTTGCGCAACTATCTAGTGTTGTTGTGATGAAAGTATCGTCTAAATAATCCGTTTATTGCTATAGTGTGGACCCCGGCCAGGTTCCCATAGGTACCTCCGCGGCGCGCCCGCAGCGCATGCCTTCAGTGCGCTTTTCGTTTCGGCTCTGAAGGGATTTCTTTCAATTTCCTCTTTCAAGTGTGTTTGTTCTCTTCTGTAATCTCTACTTTAGATGTAAACGACACACGTCAACTGCTGGTGATGGATTTTTACGAGTCTTGACAGTCTTGCAAGCATTTGTTTCGAAAATCTTGTTTTTTTCTCAATAGTGAAGATTTCGGTGTAGTTCAGAGACATCTCTCCAAATGTTCAGAATAAGTGTATATGCAGTTGATTTTGTGGAGTGTAGATGCTTCTAGCCTTTTGTTACACCATCAGAGCTTTGCAATCGTGCTCTTGAGCTCAAACTTTCTGGGTTTTTTTATGAACAGAAGGAAGACTTTTCAGAATTGTTCTTCGACTTTTCCTGTTACTTCTATCATCCATCGCTGGTAGTGTCATACACTACTAGCGATGGATAATAGAAGATTCCAGTTATTTGTGAGATTGACTGGAATCTGAGCGCTAGTAGTAGAAGTTGTGAAGGTTCTCCTATTGCCTTGGCTTTTCTCGTGTTCGGATTAGAGGCCTCCACATCTCATTTCACTCCTGTTTTCGGTTATAATGTTTTTTTGTTCGTAAGTGAAATGAGAAGCGTTCAAGTCGGGCGCGCGTTGCGTGTGCGCCGCGCTAGTACCTGAAGCTGGCCGGGGTCCACACTATCTCTCTCGTACGTATGCTTACCAAGTCGATCGACTTTTCATCAGACGTTGCAGATCCTCACTATATCGTTTCTGGCTTGAAAGATAGGACAAGGCAAGAGATATGTTGACAAAAGTCTTGGAGGCAACTCCAAACGATGTTGAAGTTTTGTGACTGTTACTGAAGCATTGTGACTGTTACTGTTGCTTAGTCACATCACATTGCTTCCAGTATTGCTTAGCGAGATTAGGGACTGATAAGGCTAGGTAAGCATGTAAATGTGAAATGTTTGAGTCACATAGCTTCTTCTTTACTGTTTATGTGACTTTCAATTACAATTTGCAGAATCGCTTTTGAACAAGCGTTGGAATTGCAAAATGACAATGTTTGTGCTCTCTCAGCACTTGCCATTTTGGATTACAATACGCATACTGTCGAGGGAGCCCAAAGTGCAGTGGCTTGTCTAGGCCAAGCGTATAGTCTGGAGCCGGAGAATCCGGTTGTCTTGGTCCATCTTGCCAACCACTTCTTCTTCAAAGGAGTCAGTGCAGAAATTCTTTGAATTAATTACGAATTATCTATAAAAGGGACCTTTTAAATTTGTCCAAGCTGTTACATCGAGGTGTTTATCGCTTTATCTGAAGGCATCACTTTTTCAGGAAATGAACAAGGTTGAACGGTTAGCGTGGCATGCAATGAGTATGACGGAAAGTGACGAAATCAAGGCCGAAGCTTGTTACATTCTTGCGCGGTTTTTCCATTTCAACAGAGACTATGAAAAGGCGTTCAAGGTAAGTTGCATATGCAAGAATTTCAATCCATGTCATCATCGTGTCCTAGTACTATTATCAAGCAACTACGTTGAATCATCCTACTTTCGTTTTGCCCCAGTATGGCCTTGGACCTCGGAATTCGAAGATGTTTGGATGAATATAGCTCATGTATATATCGCACTTGGACAATATGTCCCTGCTTTGCAAATGTGAGTTTATGGCGTTCCTCGCTGTTTTGTTTCATGTTGCACAGAATGCTTTTTTGATCTTTTTGTCATTTTCTTACCATGTTAAAACCATATGCTTATACTGTGGTGTTACAAGGTTCTTTTTGCAACTAGGAAATTAGTTTTTCTTTGAATATTCTTATCACTCCTAGTATGGTTTTTGTAATATGAATTAACTGTTGTACGTATGCTGGAGATAGATAGATAGATTTTTCGAAAGTTTGATAAATTTGAAATAAATGTCTTATCTCTTCGTTCTTTCTTCTATCTTCTATCCACAAACGCTAGGGGTGAGAGGGAGGGGGTAGAGTACGGGGTGAGGGTCGCGCTAAACTCCTACCCGGGGGGGGTCCTATTCGGCTTATTTGGGTGGGGTTTAGAGACAAAATTGGGGTTTGGAGCTTAAAGGCAGCGTCCAGGCAAGTCTGGACCTATGGGGATTTTACATGGAAAGTATTTTGGGGCCCTAACTAAGCCACTACCCAACCGGCAGCTCAAGTAGTGCTCTAACGCCTGAGATATTCTGCTCGAAACCGGACCCCGCGACCGTGTTTCGCATGGATTCATGGCGCAAAGAGTGGATCCTGGCGCGAAACTGCCATGAATCCATGCGAGTACGTTCGCGGGGGTCTGTTTCGAGGGGAATATCTCAGCCATTGGAGCACTACCTGAGCTGCTGCTTCGGCAGTGCCTTAGTTAGGGCCCCAAAAGTACTTTCCATGTAAAAGCCCCATAGGTCCAGATCTGCCTGGAAGCTGCCTTTAATTAGGGCTAATTACAGTATGCCGCGATCGGGGGGCTCCGGCGCACAAAATCGGGGGGCTCCGGAGCAGAAAATGGGAGGCATCCGGAGCAGAAAATGGGAGGTATCCGGAGCAGAAATGGGAGGTCTCCGCCGGAGAAATGGGAGGGCTCCGCCGGACGAATGGGTGACCCACCGCTGGGGAAACGCCGCGACCCTGCCATTCCCCCAGCGGAGGGGTCCGATCCATTGTCTGAGATACCACATAACTAACTGTGCACCTCAACGTTGCTGTTCACGTCAGAACACATCTCGGGGCAATCAGTAGGTGGGTGGAGCGCACAAAAGGGGGCGAAGCGCAAGGAGGATCCGGTCCGTTATCTCGTTTTGTATGCAACATTAGGGGGCCTGACGAACACGGTTGGTCTACTTTTAGTGCCTGCTAGTAGGATAAGTAGTAGGTAATCTGGGAGTAGATTCTTCGGCGCTGCCTCTAAGGCCATCTCCTCACGAAGAAAATCAGCTCACTAGCTGCTACTCGAATTCTTATAGAGCTTCATCAGAACGTGTCCTGCATGTCAAAACTCAAACTCGAACTCATTCATGAACAAAATGATAGATAACGCCGTCAAATAGCGTTGCTTCTTTCTCCTTTTTTTCCAAACTTTCTTGAATAGATTTAGTTCCTCCTGAGGCAGCAAGGATATTAAAGGATGCTAGTATACTAGGTTATTATGGTGACTGCAAATACTACACTAGAAAATCTTGAAGGCACCGTCCACCTAGTTTCGAATTCCATGCTTTTGCCTTTCTTCTCATGTCCCTGATTCCGAGCATCAAGTCGAGAATGCGCGAAAACCCCGACAATCTCCGTTCCGGAGAACCCGCTGGTCGTTCCGGGACGGTGATTGGATGGGCGCGCACGGATGGGCGGGCATGGATGGGGAGGGCGATGCCGTCTGGGGGTCTCGTGCATATCCGTTATTCCGGAGCGATTTTCTCGCATCCGAAGCGATATTTTGCGCCGCGACTTGGGCATTGGCTTGATAGGAGGTCCTACTAATATATGCTGCCAAAAGCTCAACACCCTCAATTTAGGGTGGACGGTGCCTCTAAGAACCTCCTAAATTGGATGAACAATCCCTGATCCACACCAGAACTTAATCTTGAATACGCTATGAAAGAGAACGCTTACACGTCGAATGATTCAATCCCTTAAACACGGAAATGTTCTTATTACAAATCAATTGTAACGGTATGCGGCCCATAGAACGGGTAGAGGATGTTAGATCGTCGAAGTGGAGGTCTCCCGCGGACAATTGCAACAAACTGCACGCTTTCACCATTAGTGCTTCATGGTATGTGTCCGTATGTGTGGAACCTATTCGACCTAATGTCCTCGGGTAGGGAACTACATGTCGCCGATAAGCTCCACCTCTCGCGGAAGCTGGTACAAATCCGTAATGTCTGCGATTTGTGGAGCTGCGCACTTTGTTGCAGATGTCCGCAGGAACCACCTCCTTTCAGCGACATATAGTCCTCCACCCAATGTCCTCTACCCCCACAGAAATCCTGGAGGGCTTGCTCACATTGACTTGCGAAAAAGTAGCCGAGCTTTTCCCTTCGAGTCACAGTATGAAGAGAACGTCAAATTTGTGCTAGTTTTCCTGATGTACTCTTAAAGAAGAAGCTTGTGGGTTGAACTATGCTAGTCGGCCTTCTAGTGACCAGTTGCTTTGGAGACTCAAAAAACATTCTCTTTGATTGGCTTGGCGCAACGCAATATGCAGAACTTGACCGATATCATACAGAAAGCAGATTGTATGCATCGGCGAACAGTTGAATCATTGCAACATTTTCATTGCAGAATTCGATTCCTGTCATTTTACAAACAATACCGCAAAGTAGAGGCAGACTAGGCTTCACTGTCCGTATTTCAGAAGAAATTCGATAACTTTTCAAGTCATAAGCCCAGATTGAAGATTATGTACTAACTTCGTAGAAGAAGGTTGCGGCTTACCATAGCCCTTCTTAGCCAATTTTTATTTGGCCTTGGAAGACTAAGCTTTAAACTGGTCTTAAAAATTTGCTCTTGGGATTGGTCGCAAGAAATACTGAAAGCCGTAGCAAGCTTCGAATGGCTTGTAAAATCTTTTTATATGATAGTAGTACATATACAGGGTGTCCCAAAAAATGTATCGAACGTTTGATCGTTGATATCTCTCTTCCCAAGAAGTCTTTTGCCTTGCGTCAGGTACCGTTTTGTAGAGCTGGCTTCAACTTGAATTTGCATTATAGAATGAATCACCCACCTCTCTTCATTACTGTAGGATCACGGTAAAAACTTGAAACATATGGTGTCAATGTGGAAAAGCTGCAGTTTCAAAATTTTTCAGAAAAATGTGAAAACTTGTGTATTGGGGTTTTTATGGACGCTGAGTTCAATACTCAACTATTCACAAGATTACGAAGCTTTCTAAGCGGTGTAACCGCACTTTTTAGGAACATTGAAAAAATGTAGCTACCTCATACCTGGCATAACTCTTCAATGAAGCATCATTATAAGTTGGGAACTTCACAGTTATAATCAGCAACTCTAATTAGCCTAGTGTAAAAGTCTTCAGGCTGTTTTGTTTCCTTTCTGGGGCAAAATATTGTCTTTCATTGCTTAAAACCCTCTTTGAAGTTTCTACCGTAATCCTACAGTAATGAAGGGAGATGGGTGATTCGTTTTACAATGCAAATCTAAGTTGAAGCCAGCTCTACAAAATGGTGCCTGAAGCAAGGCAAAAGACTTCTTGGGTAGAGAGATATTAACGATCAAACGTTCGATACATTTTTTTGGGACACCCTGTATTATACACGATTCATGACAGGCAAAGACTGCGCGCCATTGCGTCCGGCCAAGATAATTTGTGTATGGGAAGACAGCAGATGGTAAGAGAAACGAAAGAGCGCTCGATCAGTGAGACGCCGGTATGTCCGCAGTTTTTGCGTGCTACGAATCGCCTATAGTTGGCAGAACTTTGACCTCGCATGAGAACGTGGAGAAAAAAATCTGTGAAAAATTCCATTTTACAAAAAATATCTCCTTATTTCTGCAATCTCAGCAAGAACGCTTTGACATTCCAGAAAAGTGTGTTCTTACTATAACTAAGCACTAGGACAAATGTTTGAATGACAATGTTTTTAAAGAAAGAATTCTGAGATAAAAAAGTTTCTTTTCTAAAATGGCATTTTTCACGAGTTTTTGGCTCTCCCATTTTTATGCAGGTGTTGTGTATTAGTAATTCTTTTGGCAATTTTCTTCTTCTTGCAAGTTATTGGCAATCTATAACCGATGCTAATTAGTGAAGCGCGGTTGGCATACCCCACGGACACACGCCGGCGAGAGATCCGTAGATTCCGACGATGAGAGAGCGTGGCCCAAAGGCTCTCTAAGGAACGATTTGGATTCAGTGGGATGGGTGTGGCCTTATATACCCAGGGGACAGACGCCGATGCGAGATCGGAGTCCGAGACAATGAGAGGGAGGAGCCCAAACCCAAACTAAGAGTGGTCCACGCCTACAATTTGAGTCTAGATTAATTAGTCTTATCTATTGCATTCACCAAGTTTGGTGGTGCACTCCTCTAACTTCTGCTATTACTTTCATTGTATCCATAATCTTTGTGATAAAGGTTATTTGATCAGTAGTGCCTGTTGATCATATTTTGAATTTTGTTTCGCAAGTATTGCGGGTTACGACAAAACATAAGAACCCACTCAAGTTCATGGCCTACCACAGTAATGTATGGACTACTATTCACAATTTTTTGGAAGATAAACTGCACTCGTGTATACTTAGCTACTAAACTCAAGATCACATTGAAGTCATGTTTCTGAAAGCTTAGTTTTAGGTAAGGCCGTAAAAATCAAAGATCAAGCGACCACCGCATAGCCGCGCTTTCTTCTTTTCAGCTCAAAATCTTTTACCCTAAGATCTCACAGATAAGTCCTCCCACCAGGTAAGTCCGTCTACAGATACGTCCGCCTTCAAATAAGTCCGTTTTCTTTTCATCATAACAACCCTGAAATCTTGTCAAATAAGTCCGAGGACTGCTAGATCAGTCCGGTCTTATCTGTAGGCGGACTTACCTGATGGGAGGACTTTATCTGCAAGGTTCTTGCCGGTGCGGGTGCATTTTCATCGATTTTTCTCGTCAAAAAAGCAGACTTATCTGTAAGACCTTATAGTATTCAGGTTCAGAATTTGAAGAATAAATGAATTAAGCCAATGGATTTCATTTAAATCATGCTAGAACTTTTGCAACAATCTAATATCTCCTAGGCATGAATTGGCACGTGATTATTCTTCGTCGTCCTACTTTGCATTGGAATTTTTGACAAAGAGGTAAGTTGAAAAAGTCTCAACAATAGGGTAGTCCTCACCCGTTACGTTGTGCAATTACGCTATATTCGAATTTGCACTGGGAACGCGATCAAAACATAGACTTTTTCTGCTATCGCCTTTGTGTTACTTCTTCACTTACAATGCTTCCTCACGTTTCTACAGCGACTTGACCGTCATCGGTCTGCTCTACCGCAGATCGTAAAAGTGGTGTAAATGCAGAAGGCGACCACCCCAACTTTGCAGTCGTTAGAAAGAGAATGATCTACAAATTAGCATAATTTATTAAGGCTGCGTGCAAGAAGGTCTTAAAAAAAGGGGAAGGCGTGCTATCGAAGCTGAACAAAAAACAGCTGGACGTATCGACAGGAGTTATAAGAAGACCTGGAAATCATGGAGTATGAGGATGTGACTGTTGTGACTGAAAACTTACTGAATCTCTAATTGTAAGAGTAGCATTTAAGTGCAATACCGCTCACATTTTTTGAAAAAAAAAGACGCAAATGTCGCATCATGTATGAATATCACCGTCGCGTGGCCTTATCTCGCTTTAGAGTGGACGAACTCTGCATCTAAAGCCACCATTCGACTCAGCTCGGCGTAGCGCCTCTGGACACAGTAAGAGGCCAGAATCCACGAATCGTGCCGAATTCTTGCTTACGGTAGCTTACCCAGTGTGCTCATTCATTGCACCCAATTTACAAAGCAATCTGAAATGATTCGTGGAATTTGACCTCCTACTGCGTCCATGTGGACACTTCTATGCATCAGAAGATGCGCCACGCCGAGCTGAGTCGAATGGTGGCTTTAGATGCAGAGTTCGTCCACTCTGAAGCGAGATGGCCACGCGACTTTGATGTTCATACATGTTGCGACATTCGCGCCTTTTTTTTAAATAAGCGAGCGGTATTGTGAGTAATTTTTGGCCATCTTGTCTCCTGGCTCCAACTTCAGTAATAACATCACCTTTGAAAGGGGCGCTGGGAGCAATTTCAAGAAGGCTGGAGTAAATGTAACTTCTGCAGTGCGAAAGCCTTTCTAATAAAAAGTTGGACTCGAGGAGAAATATCCTCGCAGAAATCTGAGTGTGGGAAAAATGCAGAAGACTTTTGTTTATAAAAGTTGAGAATGCTTATTAACTTGGTAGAGTTACGTCAGTCTGAAAATTTGATAAAAATTGACTTTTTTAGCCTCAACATTTCTAAAGAAAAGTTTCTGTCGGATTGAAAAATGTTGCTCTCGTTTCACTAAACCTTAAAAGCCTTGATACGGCAGATATGTTCCCGGAATGGTTTAAAATGTACTGTAAGCAAATAACAAGTAAATTCGATAACCGGATAGGCGGCAGATCCTCTACCTCTAATTACTTATTCACTCTTACCTTCCGATCCCCAGGCTTGAGGCTTCGCACTAGTCTGTGCTATTTTTGACAGCAAACTCCGAGAAGCATTGCTTCAGAATGAAGAATTACGAGTTGTATTTACTTCGTCACTTTCGCAGTGCTTGAAGCTCCTACCGATTTGTGGATTGATATTACATATATGAAGAGAAAGATTTGAAAGACATTTGAAGCATTCGTTCAGTTTCTTGCAATTAGATAACTGGCGGGGTGGTGATCGATGTTTCAGGCAACAAAATCTAATATTTCTTTTTTACGATTTAATTTTTCTCATTTATTTTCAAACAAACAACCTAAATCTTTGTTTCTCGCAATTGTTTAGTAGTGATATCAAGAAACTTGCGAGAGACTTTAGCGTGAAAAACTTACATTCATACAACACCACGCTTCTCCAGCACCCTTCAGACGGCACAACTATTCTTCTGGCCCTGCGACATTGTCGCGAAAAGGATTCCAAATCATGGTTGATACCTTTTCCCGGAAATAAATTCCCACGAAAGTGTGGGATGAAAGGTTGTATAAAAATGAAATTTAACTCTAGTTGCGTATCTGATTACTATAAGTGAGATCTTTGTTGGAGAAGATAAGATGTTCGATATTTGCCTATTTGTTGCAATCTCATACTAACGAGTGAAAATGTGTCAAGGTTTTCCCAACTCAGTACTCATTCCTTGAATATAGTCTGCCCCAATCCTAATCAGGCCAAAATTGGCATGGCGGGAGTCCGCGTCCCAAGGGTTTCGCGGTCACGCCCACGGCCTGCTTCTGTGCTGTCTCTCCAATTGTTTTGCTCTCTCTGACAGCGCGCATATGCAGCGCAGACCGCTAGCGCTGCGAGCGCGCAAATTTACGCCGACGGTTCGGCCTGATCCCGATTGAAGCAGACTGTATGCGCAATAAGAGATTTTTTGCTAGTTCAGTTTTTAGGCAAATGGAATCACATCTCTTGAAGTGTGCATGCAAGTAAAGTGATAGAGTATGAAGTTGGTTGTATTAGGTTGGAAAGAAATGACTGTCGCGTTTTATTTCCTCGTCATAGCATTGCAATAAGGCAAATCTCAGAAAGGTTTATGGAGTAGCATCCGATAGAAGGCAAGCTCTACAAAACGACTTTACTGCTTTTGCACGGGTAGGGGAACGAAGGCCACCAGTTTGGGCCGCTTCCGCTGACTACTGGTCCTGGAACGACATGCAAAAACACTGCGAAAGGACAGTTGGCCGCGAAAGGGGGCGGCTCAAACAGGCGGCTTTTGTTTCCGTACCCTTTTTGCGCCAAGATTCATGTGGAGTTTGGAGACGAAATCCGCAGAATTTTGAATGACTGAAAATTTAAAAAAAAATCGTATCTCCGCTTGAAAACGTCTATGAACCCCAAACTTGCTCATGGGCATACACCCCTAATAGGAAAATCATGGTCAACCGAGATCAAATTTGCTCAGTATGCTAAACTAGAAAACCCATTGATGAGAAGTAAATTAGCTAAAATTCGAGCATCGCAGCCAAGAAAACGTTATGTGCATAAGCAAGGGACCGGTCACACTTCGCTGAGAAAAGCCCAAAAGCGCCCAAAAAAGCTTCAAAAGTCCGAAAAAGCCCAAAAGCGTCAGAAAAAGCCGGAATGCTACTTTCCGCGCGGACGTTTTGGCGCTAGGCATGTGTGTTGATTTCGCAATCGAGTGTTCTTGGTTCATTTTCTGCCGCCTGTACATCAAAATGATGTCAGGATTCTACTAAAAGTTCGTTTCTGCGTTGCGGCTCTTTCTGGCTCTGACGCTTTTGAGCTTTTTTGGGCGCTCTGGGTTCTTTTCGGCGAAGTATGACGGTTCTCCGAGAGATAATCTTTCTAATAACGGTTCAGACTACTTTCATCAGCACGATACCTCTATAAGTTTATACCAGGATCTCTTTCTGACGGAAAGGGCACAGCACAGTTCTGATCGACAAATCAAGTGTCCTCTATTGTTTAAGCTTTTACATCTGTATACTTCATTGCTGTGTTGCGCAAGATTCTAGTTGAAGTTTGACCGTTTCTAATGTAATAGCAGCTGTAGGAAAAGATCAGCTGTGGCGACATATCCAATGGAACTTGTTCCTACCACTCGAATGTTTATTTGCTGTAACGGTACAAGAATTCAATGAACTTTTCAATAATATTAGTAAAACGCTGTACTAACGGCTGTTCGTTGGGTGGAATGCAGCTGTGGCAATCAGTTCATTACCGAAATGTTGACAATTTCGTGTAAATTTGGCTGCTGTATGATGTAATGCTGGTATTTAAGCGAAAATTAATAAGTTTTATCAAAATGGAGCACACAACAGTGGCCCGCTTTGGAAACTATCTTCGTATTCTTTCCCATTCTTATTTTCCTTTTACGTTTGCCTTTCAGTCTTTTTCGACGCCAAATTGAACCAAAAGACTCAAGTTGACCAGTCATACATAGGCAGCTTTCGCTTTGACTGAATCTCTGAGTTCTTTTACTTCAAACAAGGAGTGAATCTTGCTATCTCTATATATATATAAAGCAGAAAATCTGTTAGTGCGTTTGTGTGTTTGTGCACATTCGGGTGCAGGTTGTGCAGGTTGTGCATGTTGTGCTGGCTGTGCAGGGTACAGGGCCCGGCACGCGTTGGTTTGAAGCTTTTCTGGAAACGAAGTCCCCCATGACTCCGCGAAAATTTACGAAGTCCCTCTTGACGTAAAAATCAGTAGGGAAACCCTTAATTAGTCAAAATAACACTAAAAAAGCGAAAAAAGCGCATTTTGAGGTAACTAATACAACAAAAAAGCAAAAAGAAAACCATTTCGAGTTGATTAAAGGCTCTGTTATTGGATAGTGTACCATTTTAGCGCTCAGAATGTCGAGAACCTCTAAGGCCGACCAAATCTGCGGCGTAACAATCTGGCAGTGCATTTTTCGCCGCATAGTTCAAAGGACACCGCGTGTGATTGGAGCACAATATCTATCAAGGCGTTAGATTTGCACTACTTTTGGCTCAAACGAAGAGGAGAGGCAATAGTTTGATTCGCTCTCTTCACTATATAATAGGTTTTTGAGCGTTTTAATCGTCCAAATCAAAGAGGTCCAAAACTTATGTGAACTCTCCTAAATTTATGCTCTGAACCAACTCAGTTGGTTCGGTGGTTGGTGAAACCAACAAATCCGGAACGGGTATTCAGACATAAGTTTTGGGAACTTTTTACATAACATAGTTTGGAGTAATATTGTAGACTCATAGCCCAAATTCGGAGCCATGTGATTGTTTGTGCGCTGTAAACAAGCCATTTGTTTGTTTGAGACTTGCATTTGATATTCGCGCGCTTGCGAAAGAACACGTTCAACTCGTGAAACCTGACATGTTCGTCATGTTTTTTGGCGCTTCCTCCAGGACCTCATAAAAACAATGTCCCCGTTGCTTGTAACTCCAAAAACGAAGTCCAGTTTGACCCCAAACCATCGGTGCCGGGCCCTGGCAGGGTATGCAGGGTGTACAGGTTCTGCAGGTGCAGGTTGTGCAGGTTGTGCAGGGTGTGCAGGGTGGGGAGGGGGTAAGTGAACATGCTGATTCGAATACATTATTGACAAAACCGGGCGGAGCCGGGTTTGCCAGCGCGTTTTATATATAAAGCTGAATGTCTGTCTGTATGTCTGTCTGTGTGTACGTATGTGCGGATTAGAAATTTTTATTTCTGAACCGATTTGGACCAAACTTGGCACACATATACTTCGGGTCGGGGAGCCATGGGCTACCTTTCGTTATCGACCGATATCGATTTTATCGATTTTTATCGATTTTTTGCAGAGCACCTACAGGGCTGGGAATTGGCACAGAGGGGTATTTGAGCATGGCGATTCCGAATACAATATTAGTTTTCAGAATTATTGATTACTTTTATCGATTCTATCGATTTTTTGCAAAATTTGAGCTACAGGGCTGGGAGTTGGCACAGGGAGTAATCGAGCATGCTGATTACGATTACAATATTAGTTTTTGATATTACCTATTACTTTTATCGATTTTATCGTTTTTTTCAGAATTTGAGCTGAAGGGCTGGGAGTTGGCACAGAGGGTAAGTGGGCATGCTGATTTCAAAAACAGCACAGGAGAACGGGAAATGTAGCGTAGAAGTGGGCACAGGGAAAGGCTGTACAGGGTTAGGGACGGGATCTTTATTACAAGTCAATAACTATTAATGAAGTGGCTGGGCGGATCCTTTACCCTCAACTTTATTTTTATAGAGGCTTTTAATCTAAGTGTCACGGTCTGCGCGGCTCGGGCCCTCGCTACCTCACCTGGGCCACTCAATGCTCGACGAACCAGCCTAGGGGCATATTCCCAAGCTCGTCAGCCCTTATGTCTAAAGATACCGCAGTGGAGGGCGAATGTGGCAAGAGACCGCTCCGACTGTGACACCCAGTTCTAAATTCTTGTACCCTTTGTCTTTTCTCTGTTTCCAAGTATGCACGTTGATCAGCACAATAATAATAACCAGGGTCAAGCGTGGAATGTGGCACGTCACTCCTGGGGGGGGGGGGGTCGTAGAGGGGAAGGAAGGGGGGAGGGGTCGTTATCGAGGTGATAGTTGATGTTAGCGACATTATGTCATTCAACAATCTCTGATAGGGCCATTGCACAAAATACCAGCACTGATGTTTTGGCCTACCGTCGTACGCGCACAGTAAGCATATCAAAAGAATCCTAAAAGCATAAAGCACCATTTTCGTAATCAGGATGTCAAATAACCCCTGAGGGCAAAGTTTCAGCGAATTTTGAGCTTTTCATATATTGGGACACTCAAGTGAGGTTGTCATTTTCGACAGGATAACTTCCTTTCAAAAGTGAGTTATCTACATCTTTTAGCACAAGGTACTACTAACTCTTTGCTCGCATTAGGAATCCCACTTCGACTAACCTCCAAACTCTGGAATTTAAAGCAAGCCAAAATCTCGTTTGTCCCATGTTTCGCTTTCGATTTTTCAGAGCAGAGAAGACCAATCAGGCTCAAATCTTTTTTGTAAAAGTTACGAGAATCAGGCCATCGAATATACTTGTCCCTGCTGCCTTCCCTCGTGATTCAAGTAGTAGCGCGACTTAGCATATTACCGTAATCCAATATTTTCGCAGTGTTTTCCATTTCCTTAGCTAAGAAAAAACGACTATACCTTCCCCTAGGGGGAACAATTTTGAATGAAATTTTTGCTATGTGGGAAAGAAGTTCTAGCACTAGCAGCCATATAAAAAAGACAGAGATTTGAATGCTTTGAAGGTAAGTGACTGGGATGTGGCACAAACCCTAAAAAGCTGTGGCCGCCACAGCTTTTTGAGCGTTGTGCCACACCCCATTAGCTTGCCTCCGAAAAGAATTCTAGCGAACAAATTACATATATTGTGATAGCCTGAGTCTTGTAGTTTTCGTAGGAGTAATTTGGGCCTGGTTCATCTTCTTCTCTCTGAGTAAAAGCTGGTGAAAGTACAGCCATTGGAAGCGAAAAATGGGACAAACGAGATTTTGGCCTGCTTGTAATTCCATAGTTTGATAGTTATTTGAAGCAGATTCATAGCATGGGTGAAAAGTGAGTACTGCTTTGTGTTGAGTACAAAAAGATTTAGCTAATTCACTTTTGAAATATAATTAATTATTTTCGAAAATGTTCACTTCACTTGGGTGGTATATTGGAAACCCTCAAAGTTTGCTAAAACTTGGCCTATGGTGGTTATTTGACATGATAACTACGATGTGCTTAATGCATGGTAGAGCCTTCATGTCATGCCTATGGAAGCGAAGATGGGGGGGGGCGGGGGGTATTGAGACAGGGGGGGTCGTATCCGGCGCTTGTGTGCCACACCTCTTGCTCGACCCTGATAATAAGCTTCTTCAAAATTTTTTGCTGATGAAGGCGAAGAGCAAACATTAAATTTACAAGAATTGAATTCGTGTAAGCCTCCATGATTAAGTGTGCATTGGGCGCACTATGATGCTTGCACACAAGCGACAGTAAAACTGGCTTAGGGAAACAGTTCGAGAGCAAATCTTTTAAGTAAGAGCCATGTCAGCGAGCGAACTTGGACTGATGCTTACAATTAGTTGAGTGACGAGCAACTTACTACAACAAGTTTTGAACGTTTTGATTGCCTTCGAATAAGTTCCTTCGCTGCTCACTCTTTATCGGTCTCTTGTGCTCATTAGATGCTAACAGCTTCTATATTTAGAAACTTTTCTGCTTTCTGCATTCTTGCAATAGTATTGATAGTGGAATGCGAAAGAGTCCGAGTCGAGTCCCTGAACCATTACTTCGATACTGAGCGGCAAGCATGTACATCAAGACGAAGTAGTCAAGATTTCACTGTTAAACCGCCTGCAATATAGAGTCAAAAAGATTTGCTCAAAATCACCTCGATTACTAATTTTGTTTCAGTTGATTCCCGGCTATGCCGAGGAGTTCGTAAAGTACTACAGAATAGTCAAACAAAGGCTTCCAAATCTTGTTGAACCTTCGCAAAGCGCATAATCCTTCTTAAGTGATCTATCGTTGTTGTAATATTGACATTAACTCTCAAGATTTCAAATGGTCAGCAGACCTACAGCGAAAAGAGCAATCTCATTTCCATGGAAAGAAAGAGTTGCTTTATAATAAAATGCTATATTTCAGAGAGCAATGGTGTACAAACTTTTCCTGATTTTGCTCCTATTGCAAGTGCATGCAGCAATGGGTAAAGGATGCTGCTTTCGGAGATTCTTAAGCAAGTGCTTTCCCTGCATAAAACCAACTGACACTAGTGGAGAGAACTATGATAAACTTGTAAAATTTGTGAGTTTGATTTACTATACAATGGTATGCACCAAAGATTATATCAATACTTTACAGTGCGAGGACTTTTGCACTTATAAAGGTTATCACTACAGGACATGCATAATAAGTTGCATGGAAAAACATAGGGAGTTCAAATTCAAGAACGGAGCCATACCTGAACCAATACCGCCACCGCCAAAAATATACAACAATCTCTGCCACTAGAACAATAAAAGCTCTCTGTTGCATACCCTGCCCAAGTTACTAAAATCAAAGCCTGAAAGATACTCTCATCTTGGCTTTCACATCCGATTTCAATGAAATATGCAGTCAAGTGCAAATGCTTTGAGTGCCTCTGCACAAGTTGGTCTAGAAGTGATGGAAACGCCATTGGCCATTCATGCAGTTAGAGTTGTAAATAGTAAATGTTTGCTGGGGATCTCATTCTTTTTGCGAATTGACGTATGTAGGTAACAGTTTCAGGCGTTAAGATTATACTACCCATTGAAATGAGATTGGCGATTGGAAAGTGACCGCTTGCGCCCGCGACGCGGTCTGCGTCTTCTCTCTCGTGTAAGTGCTTCCTCTGGTCATTCTCTAGCCTCAGTTAGGTCACGAGGCCCGTCTTCCAGCCGCCAATCCAGCTGTATCAAAGGGTACACTAGCTGGCATATCCGGGTCCAAACCGCCTTGTCAAAACACTATGATAGAAATAACCATACGCTGTTCCTATACAACCGCTCCTTGTCCCGTTCCCACCTTCATGTGGCAGTATACTATCTCCACTATATTTTCGTATCGGCATGCCCTTCACCCTCTCTGCCAACTCCCAGCTCAAACTTTGCGAAAATTCATAATATCAATAAAAGTGACAGACAATTTTGACTAATATGCAATGCATTCGTAATCAGCATGCTCTTTTACCCCTTCCCCTCCCCCCCCCTCCCTTGTGTCAGTTCTCAGCCGCGTAGCTCAGACTTGGCAGAAAATTGTAGAAATCGATAAAATCAATATCGACCGATAACGGAGAGCAGACTCTGACTCCCGGCTCGTTCCGAAGTGTATGCGGGCCAAGTTTGATCCAAATAGATTTAGAGCGGAAATCTTGGGTAGGGTACCACTGCTTACCGTATACCTACCGTAATCGCCTCAAATGACACCAGTGTACGTAGTAGATCGACTGTCCGTGATCTGCACCCCCACTAACCTCAGTGTATCAAGTTTGGGCTAAATCCACGGCTTCAACTCACCTACCTCAAACTTACCATAACCTCGTTAAATGCCCATAGCAGTGACAAATGAACACCATACTCGTGATCAGCGCGCAAAGTAACCCCATAGGTCCCAGTCTCCGTCAATTTTGTGATTCTCTCTAATCTACCGTAAGCCTACCGTAACCCCGCTATATGACCTCATGGTAGAAAATGTGAATAGCATATTCGTGATCAGCTTTCTTTTCTGACTAAACTCTGAGTTATCTCTGAGTTCCACGATAGATTGGAATGCGCACCAAACTCTGAGTTATCGCGGAGCTCAGCTGCGCGTTTAGTGGGGCTGTTTCTCGTGCAGAACGATCTATCTGGGCAATGTTCCTATACAGGTCAAACTACTTTCAAGAAGTTTCCTGCCACGTCATCGCTCATCGGATTTGGTGTTCATGCACCTTTTAAAGGGGTGAAAAGGGTGTGTGTTAGCTCAGAAATTACTCAGACGTAACTCAGCGTTATAACTGTGACTTTTAACGGGTTTGCTACCGACCCAGATTTTTTCATCAAATCTTCGAAAAATCACACTTCAAAAAAAAAAACGAAGTGAACTTGGGCGTACAATGTGCATCTGGCACCACAAAACAAACATGCAAATTTCCAACCATTTGCATTACCGTGGATGGTCATATTTAAGCGTTCCGGATCGCCCCAAAGACACCACGCACAAATACTTAGAAATTTTTACATTTTTGGCTTTAGAGCCTCACAAACAGAAGATTGCATCTTCTTCGTGCTTTACCATGTGGCCAAATGTTGTGTGTGTTAAAACACCAAATAATTCATCTGTGCTTGCTACATTAAGAAAAACACTGAATACCAAAAAAAGTGATAGAAGGCTAGCCATATAAGGTTCATAATGGTCATTTGGTAATTACGAAAAATCTTGAGCTTTTGATTTGTGAGAGTAGAAGCTTGAGGCCATCTTCTCACGAAAAGAAATTTGCCCAATAGCTGCTATTCTAACTGTTATAGAGCTTCGTTGCATGAAAACGAAGTAACTCATCAGCCGAAGTAATAGATAACGTCGTCATAACGTTTCTCCCTTCTGCTTCTCTCTTTTCTTCAGTAGTTTAGCGAGGCAGCAAGGATGCCATAGGATGCTAGTATACTAGGTCATCACGATTGCAAAAACTACACTGGAAAACCTCAAGAACCTCTCAATTGGTGCAATCTTGAACCCCTTACGAAAGAGAACGCCCACATGTCGAATGATTCAATCCCTAGAAGCGCACATCGAAATCTTATAGCAATTATTACAAATCAAGATAACGGTATGCGGCATGTCTACAGAATTCTTGGCGGGCTTGCTCACATTAACTTCCAAAAGAGTAACCGAGCTTATTTCGGTGACTTAAGTGCAAAGTAAATGTGAAGTTTGTGCTTGTTTTTTCTGCTCACTCTCGACAGAGTAAGTTGTGGGTCAAACTGTGCTGGCCTGCCTTCCAATCACCGTAGCTGAGTTTTGAGTAGCTGCGCAGACTCAAAAGCATCTTCTAATCTATTGTGTGAGTTTGGCAGAACGTAATATAGAAAATTTGACCGATTTTGTACGGAACTTCTGCAATATGCTCATTGTAAAATTCGATGTCATTTTAAAAAGAGTACGGGAAGGCAGAGGCAGGCTAGGTTTGCTGCCCGATTTGAAGTCCGAATTTTGGAAAGAGACCGATTTGACCGCTCGGTAGGGACCGTTGAAAAGAAGATCTCCTCTCGTGGTTATAAATGGTAAACTAACTTCGCCAAGCGGGTCAAGTCGAAATAAAACGTGCCGTTTTTAATTATCGTTGATAGAAACTTGTTCAACTGAAAGACTTCCGCGCAATTGGTCTCATTCTGTCAGAAGAAAAACATTTGTGCCGAACTTGTCCCACTTGTCCCAACTTTCACATCAATCAAATCGAAACTACTTGTACCATTGAACCACCCCTTTTACAAATGGCGATTCGAAAACGCATCTGAGCAGATCTGATACTCAAATATTCTGCGCCTCCGTCATGCTACTGCATGACGGAGGCGCAAAATTAGTATTAACTGAGCGGGCGCGAACGCGGCAACGCGGCATCCTCACCGTTGTGATTCTTGTGCCTCATGCGCACTGCAGTTAATAAAGCCGCTTCTCACCCAAGAATATTGCGTCTTCGCCATGCAGCAGCTTATACATGTACGCAAGATTTGAACTCTTTTAAAGACGCTACAAGGAGCCCCAAAAGTATGTATACATTTTTTAGACATCTCTCTTCCCAAAAAGAGAGATGTCTTCTCTTCTCCTTTGCTCATTCAAATACTTTTCTGTAGAACTGGCTTCAGCTTATGTTTACAGTATGATGCAATTTATCAATTGATTTTGATTATCGTAAAATGCTGGTACGAACTCCCAGCTTACGTGCTACAGTAAAGTAAGCCTTTGGCAAAAAAAGTTCCGTTGAATGTGCAAGGTCGCATAGCAGTATTTTCGAACATGCCGATTTCATTTGACAACTTCTCATAAGTTTCTGTAAGCATTTCAAGTGGTTCAGTCATTTTTTTGAAAAACGCCAAAGAAACATTATTACTGTTTACCTGACACGGGTTATGAAAAAAGCCTTAGGGCAGATTACGGATACTCATGATAGTCAGTGACTCACTTTAGCCTCATGATAATGATTCAGTTTGCCGAGTCTCCATTAGGGACCCGTCATACTTCGCCGAAAAAAGCCCAAAAGCGCCCAAAAGCCCGAAAAAGCCCAAAAAACCCGAAAAATCCCAAAAAAGCTCAAAAGCGCTAGAAAGAGCCAGAACGCCCACTCGCAAGTTTTGGTTAGGGCATGTGTGTTGTGTTCGCAAGCCGGTCCTTTTACTTAATTATTCTTCTTGTTGTACTATTGTCTCTTCTTGTACTCCAAAACTTGCAAGGGGTGTCCTGGCTCTTTCTGGCGCTTTTGGGCTTTTTCGGGCTTCTTCGCTTTTTTCGGGCGCATCTGGGCTTTTCTCGGCGAAGTTTGACGGGTCCCCTATAGAGCAAAATGTGGCTAACGATAGCACAAAACCTCTTCAAAGTTCCTAACGTAAACCTACAAAGGAAAGGATCTAGCGTGGTACCGCATTTGAACGCTTAGTGTCTGAAAGGACACAGTTGCTCGTGCCATCCATTTACTTAGCTTTCCATTCTCATGTTTGATTTCTGTTTGTACGGTTTGACCGATATGCACTTTATGCGATCGCACCTGGTTATGAAAAGAGTGCAGTTGTAACAGTTGTAAAATTTTTGTAGCTTTTCATTTCTTAATTTTATACATGCGATTTAGAACTTGCTATAAGTACAGACTATCAACTTTGATTGAAAACTTTTTGATAATCTTGTTTAGATAGTCTTCACACGAGAGAAGTAACTATGGAGATTCATTTGCAAATTACTTTATTGCATTTTTTTTGCTTCAGTTCAGGTGCATGATGTAAAGTCATGTTTAACTAGTTTTTGCTAAAGTTAAGTACCAAAGCGTTTGCTTGCCTAGAAAGGTTTGTTCTCATACGAGATATAAGGTCACAGCCAGCAGCCCTTCAGTTCTCCTTGATTGGATCTATTTCTTTCTTTTTATAGCTTCAAACTTTTTTCTAGCGCTCATCTCGCCTTATCACAGATGATTCTTTGAGTTACAGTCGCTTCATTTCATACGATCATGTGTGTCATTGCACACACAGTTCACCATTGGCGTCCCCATCCTGGATTCGTGGGAGAAACAAGCCTTCAGGTAAGTGTTTCCAAGGTGTCCTTAGCATTTTCTTTCCTTTTTAGTTACTAGTCACCTCAAATTGATGTAATCGATAACAATCGGTAAGTCTCTTGCGTTTAGCGATTGCAAATCCAGGATGAGGACGCCAAAGTGGAGTGTGTGTGCAATGGCACACATGATCATATGAAATGAAGCGACTGTATCTTATATTCATAATTTTCTGTAAGTGAGATTCAAGAATTTATTTCCATTTCCAAACTGTCTGCGGCAGCGGTTATGTTTTGATGCAAGATTTTTCTATTGTGATCCTTTGAAATGTAAATTAGTGCTGTTCTAATTTTTCCTGTAGAACCATTTGCTAGAAAATGATAATAATAAATCAAGCAGTTGTGAAGCATCCAGGCATTGTTATGAGCGGATTCAGCAACATCCATTACGAATCCTCCATACCTAAAGATGTTTCTACACAAGAATATTTTGCACCAAACGCTTACGATTACGCATAATGATTATTCCATACCAGCCCTGAGTACAATTTTTGACGAAAAAGTTTCTGATTTTCGTAAGCGCGATACTCGAATGAAAGAAATTCGAGCAACAATGCAGAAAATCGATATTTCTCGCATCAGTGTGAATCAAGTTATTTTTCTATGCATCGTAAGTAGTTACTTACACTCACAAACATTTACACTACCGGGTTGAGCTTCATGGTAGGAGGACTATCGCCAAAAGCCGCCACATCTGCAAATTACGATAGCGACCCCGTAGGAGCTTTGGCAGTGTCTCGGCAGAATTTGCTTTTCCAGTTCTTCATCTTTTCAGAGACTTTTCGCCATGAGGAAACAATTTCTGAGACTTTCAGCGCACAATGGCGAAAATCTGTTTTCAGAAGTTTTCCGGGTTCGCATTCAGTGAAGATAGGTCGGAAAAAAACCGCACCCCTCCTTCCTCGTTCCGGGCCCCGCCCACTTCTCCACTGAGTGCGGACCTGGAAAGCTTCGGAAAATGCTCATTTTCGCCATTTTCACGCGATGAAAAAGCAAAGATATGGGTTCCTTATGTCGAGAAGGCTCCACAAAGGTGAAAATTTGAAAAACGAATTTCGGCCGAGACACTGCCTTTCAGAGCTACGCTTAGAGATGACCATGTGCCAGATTCGTTTTGATGCCGTGCTAGTGCCGTGTCAGAACGCACGCAAATCCTTGTCAATAGACCAAAATGGCACGAAGCCAGCGCCTTATCATGGGCAACTCTGGGCGCAGCCTTAGGTAGCTCGCAGAGGGGACGCTCAGCAGCGTTAACCATTCCTTTAGCCAGCATTTACCTGGGGTTGCGTACATGGTGCCAAATGCTTAAAGAAACTGGCTTGTATTTTGTTTCTTTTTCACAGGCAAAACTTTTTAATGACTAAAAGGAACACATTACGCTGTTCCGAATACACTAAAATACAAAGAATAAAGATTTTTGCTTGATTTTCGAGCCCAAAAGACATGTACACGGTTCATGATACGCAAAGACTGGATGCCGTTGCGTCTTGCCAATATAGTCCGTGCATGGGAGAGATAGCAGATGGTAAGACGAAAGAGCTCGATTAGGGAGACCCGATGTGTTCGCAGTCTTTGCGTGCAATGAATCGCCTCTACTTGGGTTTATCCGAGTGTCTTGTTCTTGATTTTGGAGCCAATTCAAAAACGGTTGAGGAATAAGCGATAACCACTCAGACAATTCACTGGAACTTCCCAGAGACTTTAGCGGAGTTTTCGGAGGATCACCTGCGAAAGTAACGCTATCGTCGTTGGAAGGTTCCCCAAAATGAGGTTTTCGGGAAATTCGATGTTCTGGGAGCTTCCGCAGTACTTATTTACTCGCCTGTGCACCATCGTAAAAATACTTCCCTTCTTTGGAGGCTACCTCATACACACTGTTACACTCATAAAAGTAGAAAAGAAATATTATTTATTTATGTGTTCATCTGGAAATGAATACACTCGCATAGGAACATTGCGACGGCGACAGTAAAGAACCTGCAAACGATTGTGCTCTAGAGATCCGGATACAGTATCATGATGAGACTCATATAATACAAGCGTTTATGGAAGCAACGGTTGAGCGTTGATTGTGAGCTTGATGCTGGAGGCATAACAAAAAAAGCTTACAGGGGAACCGTGTCGAGTCGAAGTGGCCTTTCCAGATGAGATCCATACTGCTTTGAAGGGTATTAAGGGTGATTTCAAATCTGCCTTCCAAATCTGCCAAGCGCCTCTGGACGCCGAGTTATGACCGTTCTTCGGA
Organism: Cylicocyclus nassatus; assembly: GCA_958299035.1. NCBI lineage: Eukaryota > Metazoa > Nematoda > Chromadorea > Rhabditida > Strongylidae > Cylicocyclus > Cylicocyclus nassatus. The sequence goes on from CATQJL010000001.1 coordinate 27,836,653, forward strand.
ACGAAAAATGAATGCATAATTTAGGTAAAATTGATTGTTACAATCTTTCCAGCGCTCAGATAAAGCAATGCTAAATATTATCATATTGAATAAAATGTATCCATTGCATAAACAGCTCTAATACTTGACACTGAACCATTTGAGCAAATTTGGGTGATTTTGCTTCAGTTTTGCGTTCAATTTTTTGACCTGAAAAACGAGCATAACTTGGCGTCCAGAGGCGCTTGGCAGATTTGGAAAGCAGATTTGGAATCACCGATTAATGCTCTTCAAAGCAGTATGGGTCTCATCTGGAAAGGCCACTTCGACTCGACACGGTTTCCTTGTTAGTAGAACAGAAAGGTAAAAATAATTTCATGACGCGGCTGATGTAATACCAGTAGTAATGAGAGATGTACGCAGTATCTTGGTTGAACAGGAAGTTCGCGGATGGACTGGCTTTACGTCTCTCATGTGCAGTGCCATTCTTCTCCAATCCTGTTTTGACATTGGCTCTTTATCTTCTCTGCGATTGACCGATTTTACTGTAATAAGTCCCAGTCGTATATGACAGCAGACTAAGACTTATTACAGTAAAACGATATTTGGCATGAAAAAATATCAGTTCTCTAAACATACAGTCACGGACATGTGTTACAATTGTCGAAAAATCGCGTTTTTTGTCAAGTTTTTTGAAATAATGATAGATTTTAGATTATGGTGGATTAATTCCAGAGAGCAATGGCCTACAAATTTTTTCTTGTTTTGATCCTATTGCAAGTATATGGAGCTTTGAGTACCATACACTGTGGTTGTTTCGAGGGCATCTTCAGCTGCATATGTCCAAAAACCAGTGATGAAGTTGACAACTTCGTGAGTATTGATTTCTGAGTAACGACATGTGGTGTATCACTTTTACAGTGCCTGGATTCGTTTTGCATCGTTCCTCGAGAATGTAAACATAGGAAATGCATGGAGTACTGTCGCAAACATTATAATGAGTTGAAGAACAGCGGAAAGCGATGCAACAGATTTTTACTGCAACGAGAAAAGACCTGAACTATCCAGAAATAAAAGTTTTTACTGCGTGCAACTCTTTGATTATTGTGATTGACAATTTTGCCATGCGTCCAAAGCTACATAAACAAAAAACATGTACGGGTTGACTGCTTTTGTACCGTTCATGTGGGAACTTGCTTGTAGAAATTGTCTAGATCTCTGTCCCGTATAAATCTCGATTCCAATAATTCAAATGCAATCTCTAAATCCAGCGTGGCTCCGCAGGTGTTATTGCTTTTCTAAAAACTTCTTCCTTTTGTACAAATGCTTTCACAATACGAATGTTACAATTTTGTAGTGTATGCCTCGGCCAGCTTCTCATAAGTACTTCCGCGGTGAACGCATTGACTACGGCTTGACGCTTTCCATTTCACTTATGAACAAAAAAGCATTTTTACGTACAGAAGTGAAATGAGATGTGAAGCCTCGCATCTCGTTCTGAGCAAAGCTTAAGCAGGAAAAGAACTATTAGAACTTTCACAAGCGTTTAAATTCCAGTCAGTTTCATGGATGCTAGTATGACGCTATCACTGATGGATGATGAAAGTAATAAAAAAAGGTTGAGGATCACTTTCGAAACGTTTGTTCTGTGGTCATAAAAACCTTAAAAGTGTAAGCTCAAAAGCACAATTGCAAAGCAAAGTGAAAACGGCGTATTGAAAAAACTTGGAAGCACCTTTAGTTCACAGTTAGTCAGAAAGACACTCTTATTCTGTGATAAAACCTTTAAGGAAATACTGCCCTGTAATATATTCAAAACTTCGCTATCGAGAAAATAATGAAAATCCTTGAGAGAAAACCTCTCAAAACTGTCAAAGCTCTAAAAATCTCATCAACAGAAAGTTGAAAAATTGTGAAATTGAGCTGTAATATAGCACTGCTAAACATTATAGTAGAAATGAGTGAAACCTCAGAATATCGAAGTCTTCGATGAATCACTGCTCGCAAGCTAAGGATTATCGAAAATTCACAATCTTCAGATTCCATTTTCCCTGTCTTTTCATGCCTAGCAGTGCGTAGTATATCCTCAGTAGGATTTTACAGCATTGAGTTGTCAGGAAAATAAATAACTTTGAACATGAGAGGTGTTCCCTTGGGAATCTCCCTTGGATCACACAAAATAGTAAAAATCTAAGGGTTGTTTCAGACTGCCGCACTGACTGCAGCAGACTGCAGCAGACCGCAGCTGACTGCAACTGACCGCACTGACCGCAGCTGACTGCAGCTGACTGCAGCAGACTGCAGCAGATTGCAGCAGACTGCATGACCGCACTGACCGCAAGGGCCACACAGATCGCTGTATTCTTCCGCAAAGGTAGAGAGGATAAATAGTTGTAGCCCAAACGATCAACAACAATATATGCCTAGATCCAAAAGACAATATGAACGAAAGTAAAACAGGTATATGCAATAAAGGGAAATCAGAACAAATATAGGCATACCAATGAAAAACAATCGCCAAAATTTGATTCAAAAGAGTAAGTTAGAACCTATGAACTTTCTAGGCGTAAATCACGGTGTTTTAACATAATCGCAAGTGTTTTCTCTTTTACGAAAGCATGCAGCGTCTGTGCGGCCGTTGCGGTCAGTGCAGTCAGCTGCAGTCTGCTGCAGTCTGCTGCAGTCTGCAGCGGTCAGTGCAGTCAGCTGCAGACTGCTGCAGTCAGTGCGGCAGTATGAAACAACCCTAATCTCGCATGGCAGTAACCTAGCATTTATTATGCGCATGTATAATAAATGTATAGGTATGAGAATCTTCACAACCCAGAGAAAGGAACAAGATGAAGGATATCTAGAGCAGCTATAGGACATTTGAAAAATCGTGACGATGGCGCGACCGCGAGCGACACGCACGTCACTTTCGGAAATCGCATTTTGTTAGTTTTTATTTCTAGTCGAATGGTTTATTTGCCTGCGTATGATAATATTTAGACACTGGAAGTGACTGAGCTAAACGTTGAGGTGATATCTATTTGTATGAGCGTTTTATGCTCTTGTGGGCGCAATGTCCGCAGTAAAAGTCGTCGTCACGGTTTCATAAATGAACTGTAGATATGACACGTCCTCCATAATCAGGTAACAAATTTAAGTTTCTCTCTGGTTCAGATGAGATTTCTTTGGGAACAATAAGATGCTGGAACATTAGCGCACGTTTACAAAGGACAATAAGATGCTGAAACATTTTAGTCTTTCCAACCTCAGCGATATCGTTTAGTCGTCAGTACAGCACAAGAGAAGTGCCATCGCTGGGTGTTGCTGAAATCGCAGATTATCGCAGGAGTACTATGACTTGCAAAAAACGGTTTGGAGTCGAAAAAATCCGGACCACTGCCATGACGCACAGCGCGTGCTTATGCAATAAATGTATAACAGTTGTCGTTCTTCGTGCAGCGGCTTCGCGACCATTTTGCCCTAAGCTATGCGGTCGTATAGAATTCATACTAATGGGATGCACCAAAAGTTCGCTCGCACCATTTTCGATGAATCGTAACTTTTTCCTACCACAGCAATTTACCATTATCTCCACTAGAGAGTGTAAACCATGTACTTTACAATAGTAATCTGGTGGCGGTTCAATCATGTGATTCTATTGTTTTCGCACGACTCTACAAAACATGATTTCACATCTTAAAGAAAGTGTGTCAAAAGGAAGGTACTGGGATTTTACACTGCTCCAATGGTAGACCCTCCAGATTGTTTATCAACGAAGTTTGGAGCGAAAAAGCGCTTCTGGAATGTCCAAAATCAGCTTCTAAAGTCTTCCAGACCCCACTCATTTCCAGGCCACGCCTACTTACACGTAATTCGGAGCGTAAGCGGATTCGGGAAGCTTCGAAGAAAGCTCATTTTTGCGATTTTCAAGCGCCGAAAAGCTCAGACATGGCTTCAGCAAGGCAAGAAGGCTCCGAAGAGGTGAAAAACTGGGAAGCAAAATTTTGCCGAAACGCTGCCTTTGATAATTGTCCCCGTATGTGGAATTCCATCCAGGGCCGCACGATTCGGTTTCCAGGGTTTTTGAAAATTAAGTCTCTCCTGACTTTTGAAAATTTTACGAACTCCCCTTTAGCCCTTATCGGAGATCTATCAACTTAGGAGAAGATGGACACATAATAGTCTAGTCTGAAAGGAAACGTGAAATATGAGTGAGAATTGAAAGTGGAGATGAATACTATGCATGCAAAAAAAGACTGCCATTGGAGCGCGATATCTAGCAAAGTTGCAGGAATTGAGGCGAAAAAAAAAGGAAAATGCAACGAGATGAGAATTTTTCATGCTCAGGGATGAATTCTTAAGCGCGAAATCCGTCCATGATAGAAAAAAAATATATGCTTTAGACGATCTCAGATCGTCTGGTGGCCGTCTGGAAACGGACTAGTTTTGGAAAAGCTACTGTTTCACATAAGTTTTCAGAACTTTTTACATGATTCTTTTGTAAAAAATATTCTGTGCATACATTCCAAATTTGGTGTCATATGCTTGTCTCTACGCTGTAAACAAGCAAATTGTCTATTTCGGCTTTGCTTTCATACCGCACGCGCTTTTCGCAAGACACGATAGAGCACGTCCATCGTGCAAAAACCTGTCTTCAAAGGTTTTGCTTGACTGAGTGGTCGTCTGCTGCTACAGGAAGTGTGTTGAAATGTCTTGCACACCGTAGGTGCAGTTCCCCTCCACATCTTCGCTAGTAATGCATGTACACATTTTTTCTGGGGGCTCCGCCAGGACTTCGCAAAATGATATCCCCTTTGCTTTTTGTCCCAAAAACGAAGTCCAGCCTGCCTTCAGACGATCCCGAGCCCTGATTCCATCATTAAAGAAAGAAATTATGAAACTTGACATCCAACACTTTTCACTCTAAACGTCTCTCCTATTTTGCTGTGCGCTAAGCAAGCGACATCCATTCCTGATTGGCCAAACGACTTAATTAGGCTGAAAACTTTGAAGTGACTGCGGCTTAATGCTGATTTAGCAATTTCCAGTCTATTACATAAAGATTAGTGAATCAGTATTCTAGAGTGCTAGATTTGTATACGCGTTCGCTGCGGGAGCCGCGCTGTTTCCTGCATTTTCACCTTTTTTAATTCGATTTTTATACATAGATATTGTCTCAGACAGTCGACGACACCTCCGGAGTAGAAATGGCAGAGCCGCGGGGTTTGCCCGCGGGGGTTTGCCACTCGTGCACCGGAGCCCTCCCATTTTGCGTTCCGGACTTTCATTTGTGCTCCGGAGGCCTCCCATTTTGTGCTCGGGAGACCTCCCATTTTGTGCTCCGGAAACCTCCCATTTTGTACTCCGTAGACCTCCCATTTTGTGCTGCGGGGACCTCCCATTTGTGCTCCGGAGCCCTCCCACTTTCTGCTCCGGTGTCCCAAACCTCCGGAGCAGAGATTTGCAAGCCCGCCGGAGGGGTCCCATCTGCCTTCTTGTGACGTCGCCGTGACGTCACAGAAAGGGACCGTACCCTCGCCCCGCTCTCAATGGTCAATTGGGTCCTCCGCGGCTCTGTCACATTTCTACTGTCCTCCGGAGCTACGGCACCAACTGTCTGAGGTCCTCCCAGCTAATGACTTCTGGAAGTGCGTTGCAGAGTGGAAGGTTCAAATTTTGGCCTGACGCTCTTGACTGGATAATTTGATTACTGTTTTGTATGCTTACTGATTATTTGGACGCTACCTACAGAAATGTTATCAACTAAATTAGTCAAGCTTTTGAAGAAAGAATGTAAACTTTTGATTTGGGAAAAACTGTGAAGAGTGGTTCCTATTCGTATATGTGATCAGGCCCTTGTTGACGAATCCAGATGCGTGTGTTTTATATACTAAACAAGGACTTTAAATCGCGATTTCATCGCCTGGCGATTCTCCCGACAAGACAATTGTTGCGAGTCCATTGCATGCCGATCATCTGGCTCGGTTGTGGTAATTAGTCGCGATTGATCGTGTCGAAAATCTATCAGAACCGAAGTGCAAAAGGATCACATGCGATGAACTCGTAACAGTTGTCTTGTTGGCAAACCGCGAGGCGACGAAATCGCCTGAACTATGTCCTAAGCCTTACGGTTATGCTTTCATGCTCTGCTTTCATCATGGTTTACTTTCAACTTCATTACATATGGTTCATTGTTCTACGCAATATGATCGTATAGCGTCTGAATTTCAAACTGTGATAACTGGGCCGGCTGGTCACACTTCCATTACCTGTTCGAAGTTGTGTTTTTATCAACTGAAAATGCATCTTTCGGGCAACCAACATCTCTTCACTTCTTTTTGCTTCGATACACTCACAAGAGTTCTTAATAACTCACCTAGCGACTTGCGAAGCCTTACATCTACACTAGTTCGCATCATTGGACCTAGGCTGTGCATTCATATCTGCACGGATTGCCTAAGCATGATGACGAAGTCGTGGCCTAGGTAAGCTTGGATAGCCATGTCGTCTACAGTACATTAGTCATGTCGTAGTACATTGGCAATAACAAAACACAATCGCGTAACGTATGTTATTACCTTCATCATTAAATCACTGTGCGCTAAGTATAGCTATATACCAAAACGCAGTTTTCTGAACTTGTCATTACAATCTTATCATCATTGCTAGTCTGAGATCATGAGAATTCATACGTGTTTCATTCAAAAAGGAATAGTCGAAAGTCGAAGTGGATAGTCCAAAAAAAAAAGCTGCATATTGTTAAATAGGACTGACTCCAGGGCCGGTAGTAATCTACTATACCTGGTGGCATCATAGATGCTGGCAAGTTGGCACACATCGCGGAAAGATGCCAACTCCACCGGCAGCTCGCGGAGTGATGATTATAGGTTTTAATAATCTTATGTAACCTTAGCACGCAATCATTTCGCACATTAAATTCTGACGACGCAGACAGCCGCAAAATTGCTACTTCGCCCGCCGTCGAACCTATGTGCGCTAACTTGAAGTGCCACCACGTTAACCATTCAACCATTGGGTCAGCGATAGCCGTTTGCACCAGCAATAGGAGTAACGCGCTGGTAAATTGGTGCCTGTAAGAGGGATCGATACATTGCGTGAGAGACTTTGACCTGAAAGAACAGCTGATCGATATGAGCGAGAGAGGGGCGAAATCGGTGCAAACGAGATTTACAAGGGATTGCCAAAAAAGACGGTGTTCTTTATAATCTTAAGGCATTACTGGATTTTTTCTCTGTAAGAAAATTGCCGTTTTAAAAAAGAAAAACTCGTATAATGAGAAAAATGATAGTTTTTTGATGAAAAGTAGAATTTTTGATTTTTTTCGCCTGACGTAAATTGTGTGATATCGCCGCAAATCGCAAACTCGCAGACGCCGTCGGCAAAGGTGCCACCACCTCGACGTGATAGGGGCACGTCGAGATGCCGGCAGCTCCCTCTCTCAAAAGAGCACGCTATTTCCCGTGCTCTCTGACCTGCCGGCAGCTGCCATCTCGCGGATTTCGACGAGCTGCCGGCAGGTTGCCGGCAACTGACATCACGAAGTTGCCGGCAGCTCCTCCTGCGCTTCCAGATATTTTACTAAAGGAGGAGTTCTGGAACCGCAGACTTCTATGGAGTTTTCTACAGAGTCGAGGTGGCATCTTTGTCGAGAAAATTTTTTGGAATAAGGTTTGGGACGGCCTAAATTTGAGGTCTCACTTTCTGACCACCTCATGGAAAAGGTGCCAGCGACCTGCCGACGAGACCTGCCGCCAGGTCGGGGGGATTACTACCGGCCCAGATCTAACTTCCTTTTCTGCTTAGCGGACTACGAGTTAATACTTGTTTTATTGTTCGTGTATACTGCAAAAAATCGTGCATGAAAAGATCACATAAAATACAGGACATACAATGGGACATGCAGATCCATGGCTATACTGAGTTAAAATATGCAGCTGGCTTACTTATGTATGTAGTTCACTCGAAAGCGAGCCAAATAGACAATAAAACAATAATAATATAATATAACACAATAATACAATAATACATATACATAATATAATATTATATAAGACACTAGCTGGCTTACCCGGCTCCGCCGTATCCGGACCAAACTTGGCACACATACACTTTGGGCCCCGGCGGGTGTCACAGTCCACTTTTCGTTATCGATCGATGTCGATTTTACCGATTTTTATCGATTTTTTTGCAGAGTTCACCTACAGGGCTAGGAGTTGGCACAGGGGGGGGGGGGGGAAGTGAGCATGGGGATTCCGAATACAATATTAGTTTTCAGGATCGTCCATTACTTTTATCGATTTTATCGATTTTTTTGTAAAGTTTGACCTGCGGGGCTGGGAGTTTGCACAGGGGGTAATCGAGCATGCAGATTACGAATACAATATTAATTTTCAGGATCGTCCATTACTTTTATCGATTTTATCGATTTTTTTGTAAAGTTTGACCTGCGGGGCTGGGAGTTTGCACAGGGGGTAATCGAGCATGCAGATTACGAATACAATATTAGTTTTCAAGATCGTCCATTACTTTTATCGATTTTATCGATTTTTTGAAAATTTGAGCTAGGGGGCTGGAATTTGGCACAGGGGTGTAATCGAGCATGCTGATCACCCCCCTTGGGGATGATCAGCATGCTCGATTACCCCCCTGTGCCAACTCCCAGCCCCCTAGCTCAAACTTTGCAAAAAAATCGATAAAATCGATAAAAGTAATCGATAATCCCGAAAACCAATATTGTATTCGGAATCCCCATGCTCGATTACCCCCCCCTGTGCGAACTCCCAGCCCCGTAGCTCAAACTTTGCAAAAAATCGATAAAATCGATAAAAGTAATCGATAATCCTGAAAACCAATATTGTATTCGGAATCCCCATGCTCGATTACCCCCCTGTGCCAACTCCCAGCCCCGTAGGTGAACTCAGCAAAAAAATCGATAAAATCGATAAAATCGATATCGATCGATGACGAGAAGTAGCCTATGACACCCGCCGGGGCCCGAAGTGTATGTGTGCCAAGTTTGGTCCGGATCGGTTCAGAAATGGAATTTTCTATTCGGAACATACGTACAGACATACATACAGACAGACATACAGACAGACAGACAGACAGACAAACAGACATTCAGCTTTATATATAAGATATACGATTTTGTCGTAAAATAAAATCGTATTGTCTTATATAAGACAATACGATTTTATCTTGCAAACTGTATAACGATTTTCATGCATTGGAGTTGCACATAGATAACTTGTTTGGATCTGCCGCTTTAACTTTTGTTCAGTTCCTTGTCAGCATTTGACATCTACTCTTTTCACCTTAGCCTTTCTGAACCATTTTCTAATATGCAAGTAGCTAGTTTCGACCCACTAATACTGTGTAACTGGCTAGATTCGTATTCTACGTTCATGGCGCACCTCGATTGCACCAAATAAAATAAAGTAATTAGAACATGTTGTGACATGCAGCTCACTATAGCTCATTCGCGATTCACCGAAAGTGACGAAGAAGACTTTTGAGTTTAGTGCTAGTTTGTTCTTCACACCTGGCAGACGAACAGTTAGGGCTCAATCAGAATCTTCAGAAGCTATCTAGAAATAAATTTAAGCTTCACAACCTTGAAAAAATAGTTCTAACAGAAAAAGTTTGTTTATATCTGATGTGTCTTGTCTAAGTAGCTTATTGTGTGTTGGTCTGCATGTCTCTGCTGTATGAGCGTGTGTCTGTATTCAATATCTTTCTCTTGATAAAAGACAGTATGTAGATTGACTTTTCATAGGTTTGTCTCATATTTGAGGTTTACAAATTGGCTTTGAGTGACGGAGAAGCAATTTGTAGTATAGGACACATTTAGATTGTTGAAAAAACAAACACGCTTAGATCGTTCAAAAACAGTGGTGCATGTCATTCTATCAAACTGTTTGTTGTTTTGTTCAAAATTTGTTGTTTTTTCATGAAAGTTGAAAATATACGGAGGCTTTCGAGGGAAATTAATGGATGCCTGATTTTACTGAGTAAACGACTAAGAGTAGATCTCAACATTTGCAAGAGAGCTTACCAATACAAGCAAAAAAATTCTCTCGCATCTGTGTCGTATCACTTGAATAAGCTTTGTAAAAGTTAACAATCCTTGAAGTCGTGAAGCAGAAAATGTTGATAACGATTGACTTATGTTTGTATAATGGTGTTCCAGTAAACGACGTCTTCCAAGCTATTCTTATTTCTAAGTGTAATCCTGCTGCATGTCTGGTCGCTATGAATTGTAATGAACTTTGTTGAATATTTTCCGCAGAAGGATCAAAGAATCTCTTAGGGTTTGAAAAGAGAGTAGAAGAAATCACAATTTTCATACGTTCATCTATGGTTGAATTAGTCTGATAGTTGTGCGCGTGACACCTCAAATGCTAACAGGTACAACATTTGCGTTAGGGAGTGCGTAAATGAACATAACTGCGGTGACTCTGCAGCTGCTTGTGGATAAACATTACTTTAGAAGGACAATGCACAAGACTAATTACAATCGAAACGAATGAAGTGGATGGAATATAGTCGGTTCGTTGACCGCACAGACCGGACGTCACCGCGGAGCACGCAGCGCGAGGTAGCACGCTTGCCCCGGTACAAATTCGCCATTGTACAAGTCGTGCTCTCGCGAAAGCTGGGCCACGCCGCGGGTGGTCCGCAGCGTTTGAGTAGTCCGCACGATCAATGAATCGAGATAGGTGAAGTGGAGTATGGTGTACGCATGCGGAAATACACAACTTCCCATGTGATCATCTTAAATTACAAAACATTTATGTATGCAAGTATGAAAAAAAATTCCTTGTGCTCCTAAAAAGGTTGAGACAAGGCTTTTCCTAGCTTGCTTCCTACTTAGGTCTCTATGTTACACGGAAAAACCTTAGCATGCATAATTATGAATTATGCAAGCACTGGAAAACCCTTTCTTTCATCAGTTACCTAAATTCGGGAAGCAAATCTCCACATGTAGTAAATTGCAATAAAGTAATGAAGACAAGCTTAACATGCTCGCTATGCTGATCAGATAGTTCATTCTTTACCTCTTACAAGATCCTAATCAAAATTGCATAATGTTAAGAACATTCCGTTTTTACGAGAAGTTAAAAGAATGAAAGTGAAGAAATAAGGTGAGAGTACCTTTATACAGGCATAACGTAATTATAGCTGCTCTTCCTTTGCAGAGGACATTCGATTCACTCAACTTCAATTAGCTTGTACCATATTATTTGTACTCTGAAATTTAGACACCAGTATTGCATGACAGTACTAAAGTTCTCCAGTCTCCGCCACAGATGGCCCTATGCAGCTGTGACGATTGTCAAGCCCTTGTTCTGCTCTCCTGTCTTTACTCCCCATATCTGCGTTTTGATAGATGAATGTACCCAGTGTATTTGACGGTCATCATAATCTAGCTTCTCACAAAAAAGTACGCAGCTGCAGATATTTGCTTTAATACTTAGCCTCTTTAAATAAGAAATGGTTCAAAAGCATGGAGTTCTAGTATATAGCCAGGTGCTTGGTGCTTTACTTAGTCTTGTCATTGCTTTTTCACTAGTTATCTAAAATCATATAATTTTCCCTGTTCAAATATCTAATTTTACAGGAACTTGGATCTCGCTGTCTAGTCTAAAGTGCATCCAAGCGAGATTTCGGAGTTATTTTCAAAATGTATGCGGCGAAGTTTGTTCTAACCGTTCAGAAGCTTAACCTCACCTGATAGAATTTTTCTGACAATCTGAGACATGCGCAGTTATGGAGTCTTTACCACTTTCCAATCTCTTATGATGCGGTATTGTCAAAAAGCTGCTGTAGACATTGAGATGCAAAATCAAAACATATATTATTTGTCATTCTAGAAACTTTCGCCAATAAGATTTTGGTGCTGGGTAGTAAGAAGTGTGCATTTGGAACGGAGAGCTGTCTACAGTCGAGTAGATTTTCCGCTTAATATAGTTGCGGTGTCGAGAAAATGCAGCATAATTTGCGCGTGAACACATATAGTGTGGACCCCGGCCAGCTTCCCATAGGTATAAGCTCCTGCAAGACGAAGGCGGTCGGTTCGAGGTACGACGTGGCTGTGACGCGGCTGTGACTCGGCTGTGACGCAGCCGCGTTGCGCATTGAATCGACCGCCTTCGTCTTGCAGGAGCTTATACCTGCGCGATGCACCCGCAACGCACGCCTTCAGTGCGTCTCGTGTCTTAGCTTCTGATGGAAATCCTCCTTTCTTTCTCTTTTTTTTGTTTTTGGTGTACTACATTCTCTCTATTTTAGGTACAAACAATTCGCGATGACCGGTGACGAGATTATACGTGCTCTAACAGTTCTAAGAGCTTCAGTCTTGTGTAGTAGTCTTGTGTTTTCCCTTTTTTCTCTGAAAAATTGAGATTTGATTGGATACTGAGATAATATTTTTTCAAAAGCTTCTTGTATGTAATAAGAGTCCCCTTCCGTTTGATGTGTAAGGTGTAGACAGTGTTTCAAATCAAAATTGAGCCTTCCGAGAAGCCAGTAGGCATTTTACTGAAATATTCACTTTTTTTTGGAATCTTTGACCACTCTAGTTTCTGTCTACGAAAAGGAATGTTTTAAGAATGCTGTTGTTTTTTAATTTTTCTACATTTAGCTATTACAACCTATCCATCAGTGCAAGTTTGGAATATGCATCCATTGATTGAATTTGAGGTATTCATGGAACTTGCCTGCGCTTCATTCTTGCATACTTCTCTTTCGTAGGGAACCTAGAGGTTTTCACATTACATTTTTCTCCTTTGTGAGCATAAATATGCTCTACTGCTCTCATGAGTGAGGCAAGAGGCACTGACAAGGGCGCGCTGCGTGCGCGCTGCGGAAGTGCCTATGGGAACCTGGCCGGGGTCCACACTATAGTTGCGCGTGTGATGCTGTCCACTTGCGCGCGCAAAATAGTGGCAATACTGGCGTGGCTTGTTCACGCGCGAATTTTACCGCGTTTTCTCGTCACGGCAAGCGCACTAAGCGGAAAATCTATCTGCCTATTCTCCCTTTCACAGTTGCTGCTACTTTTAGTCTGCGTCTCTGACCTGCTAAATGCGTGATTGATATGTTGGCAACATGCAGCAACATGTTGCCACTGAGGCTGATAGCCAAAATGTTCTGCCAAGATGTTGGCTGCACGTTGCCAACATGTTAACCATACGTGTCGTAGGTCAGCAATGCAGACCAAGGGTAGCAGCAACTGTGGAAGGGACGATACTTGACTGTGGACCCAAAACCACAATGCGCATGTGATGCATTCAATACCGCTCAGTGAGTCATGTGAATTTTTGAATTCTTTGTCATTAGAAGTATCGTTCATTCGTTGACCGTACGGACTGCCGACCGCGTGGCGACTGCGACGCGTGCCTTCTAAACTTGCGAAAAAGTGACAGTTGGACCGTGGCTTAAGATGAGAAGAATTCTTTGTTTCTTTTCTACATTATAAAGATGAGAAGAATCCTCTGTTTTCTTTCTATTCATCTTTTCTACGAAAACATCATGCACGCGCAGCGGTCGTCGCGCGGTCAGCAGTCGTTACGGTCAACGAATAAACGATACATGCAACATCTATTGCATTCACAACGTAGGTCCATTGAAAGCATTATATTTGTAATTACTGAGTCAAAAATATCATTGTCAGACTAATAAGTTTATCTCTTGCCTTCTTCCAGCACAGATAAAATTCCTAAAAACAACTGCTGTGGCCAAATTTATACGAGATATCTTTCAGACCTGGTGTGTTAATGGCCACTATTCATTCAGAAATCTGCTACTGGCGCAAAAACGTCATTTTGCTGCTCATGCTATAGCCCGCGTCATGAAGCCTTTGCTTTCCAAACGTAGCTTGAAACTGCGTTTTCACTTTTTCCTGTCAGCAGTACAATCTACGAGTGAAGCGCAACCAATAACCTGCGCCAGCTTCAGCACCGTGTCAGTAATCTCGTTTATTAGACAAAAAATGTTCAAAACATCATAAGAAATTTCTACAATGCTGTGCGAGTGAAGTTGCTCAATGTTCGCGAGTCCATATGCATTAAGGGAGATTTGAAATTTAAAAGCAAGGGCACCGAAAAGTTGAAGAATTAGAAAGAAATCTCGTATATAAAGCTGAATGTTTGTTTGCCTGTTTGTTTGTGTATCTGCTCAGGTAATCGCAATTGACTTCCGGGGGACTGAACTTCAAAGCTCCGGGGGAGGGGGTAGAGAATACGCTCTAGTTGTACCGTGTGGGTGGGCTTTGCCCTACCTGGCAGCTATAGAAGTTTTCTCCGGAATTTTCAGAAGTCAGCCCTCTGAGTGTCTGTATCTATATAAGCACGTATGTTCCGAATAGAAATTTTCATTTCTAAACCGATTTGTATTAAACTTGGCACGCATACCTTCGGGGCGGGGCGGGTATCGACTACTTTTCGTTATCGATATCATTTTTATCAATTCTTTGCCAAGTTCGACTGACGGGGCTGAGAGTTGGCACAGGTTGGTAGGTGATACAACATTAATTTTTGGAATTATCGATTACTTCCATCGATTTTATCGAATTTTGATAAGTTTGTGCTACGGTTGGGACACACGGGGGTAAGTGAGCATGCTGATTACGATTACATAAGGGGCTAGGCAATCGGCAAGTAGAAGTGGGGACAGGGAAAGATTGTACAAAGATAGGAATGTGACCCTTAAAATGTTTTGAAAGGCCGGAGTATGACAGCTAGCAGTTTATAAGGTTGAAAAAGCTCTAAACTCCGCTGTGCTAATTCATAGTAAGTACAGAAACAGAAATTAGGTTTCTCTGCTTGAGCGAGAAAATCAGGTCCGAAAGGGCAAGAAATATTTACTGAGGCGATGCAAACTCGCGATCCTTATCACGCAGATTGAGCGAGATTCGAAATAGTCTTTTGAGAATGGAAAGAGCACTTGCAGTGAAGATCATGTGGTGTCTGCACTAAGTTTAAAAAAATTACTTTTTATTTTCTTCTGGATCACAGTCTTCAGTTTCAGAGGATGTTTCACAAAATAGTTCTTATTGCGGTTCTCTTGCACTTATTCGGAGTCGGAGGTACGTTCTCGGTTAGAACTGCATTCCGCGGCTTGTTATCGCGTATAAAATCGCATTATCCATTTGGCAAAACGTCCCCGGATGAAGCTCCAGTGATGACAGGAGACTCGCTACTTCGAAAAGCGGTGAATGCCTGATTTGAATAATAGTCCGCATTCTTGAATATTAATCGCTATTACAGTGCCTAGACCTTTGTTGGGGAGATGCATATACAAACTGGCAGAATAGCGACTGCTACTTTAACTGCATAATAGGAAATCACCCAGGACTCTATCACGCCATGGAAAAGTATAGGACAAGAATGACCGGTTCTGAAGAATAAATTTTTTTTGTTGGAAGCGTCTACCACGAAAACGATTACCCACGAAGCTCCGATTGAATAATTCAACATACATCTAAGAAATTGCGTAATTACGTCTTCAAAAGTCTTTTGAAGACGGTGTCCCGTTAGGGAAGTGGAAGGGAAGGGAGGGGGTGCCATGCGTTTGCAGAATGTAGTGTTACCCTTACCTAAAAGCTGAAGTTCGGAGAGAAAAGAAAAGTCTCCAGAGCATAGAATACGCGTCAAAAGCTGGCCTAACCCCGCTTTTCTAAACCTAAGTTTTTCTAAACCTAAATCACTCAAATTAGCTTTCTTTTTTTCAGAAGTAAGGAACGCTACTAAGCACAATATTATTCATGCTAATAGAGTAACATCACAAGTCTTGGAAATAGTAAAGCAATCGAGCAATGGACAAAGATAATCACAAAAGTATGTGACATAGGGTGGTATTAGAGGAAATAAGAACAGGTAGCCCATAAGGTAAGATAGACAAAAGCTCATTGTTGAAAAATGAGATGAATAAAGCACCATGGTAACAGAAGCACTACTTTTAGATACAAAGAAATCGGTTTATGTTGATAAAGTCATCGATAACAAAAGAATGAGATGACACAAAAGTATCTGAAAATAAGAAATCGGTGTCAGACCAATACATACAGCATGTGAATAATTGAAGAAGGCATAAAAGAGGCAGACAGAGGTGTGATCGAGGGAGGGGGGAGGGGGGAAGAAGTAGCTCCACCATAAACGAAGGTGGCCTCAGCTTGCACCAGCGCGCGCCAAAAGTGAAGGTAATAACGCCGTGAACTTTTCCGAGGGGGGGGGGGGAGCATTGAAAGTTGAAAAAGGACTCTGCAGGCGGCTGACTTTCAGGTTCGAACCTGAAAAGATCTTGCAACATACATTTAGCTTCGTATGCACGTACATTCCTGCTGCATGAGACTACATATTGGATGACGGCACATTGCTCTACAAGACCCCAGGGATCATCTCATTTCATTTTCACATTCACGTTTGTCTTCCTATAAACTCTACAACAATGCTGTAAAGCTGTACTGAGGGTATACTACGGCACTGCTAAACATGTTTGTAGTATAAATTAGTGAAATATTAGAAAATCGAAGTCTTCGATGAACGGCTGTTCGCGAGCTGATGAGGAAATGGTGGCCAGTGCTTAACCAAGCCAATTCAAACATGCTAAATATCACCGGGCTCGTCTTAAAACGCTGATATAATTTTTCAAGTTTCAACGATTATATTTCCTTGAAAGGCAGCCTGATGGCGCGAATTACGGTGGTTATGGTTATTTTAATTGGAAGGAAGAAGCACATTCACCAAAAACCTAACTAAGTGTTTTTGAAACCTATTTCGTGGAACATGCGCCACAGAACATTTGACAAATTGCACATTTTCAACGCTCATAACTCTTCCCAGATATTCTTGGCAGATAATAAAAATATATTTGCGATAAGCATTACAAGACGAGTCGATGATATACAGCATGCTTGGTATGGCTCGGTTATCTGACCATTCCCTGCTGAGGTTCATCGAAATAAATCAAAACATGCACAGTCCATTTGTTTTTGTCGAAAACATCCCTAGCACTGCCATAATGGATCGTCCAACTGCGTATACATCGATTTCCTGGAAAGATGGAAGACTTTGAAAAGAAAGGGTGACCCCCTGGAGATGCCCAGGGATCGTACAAAAAGTCAAAATCTCAGTTTATATAGCTTGTTCCCCCATCCACTATACCCACATCAGCGTATAAAAACCTTTAAACATGGACATAAAAAGAAGAATACAAATACCTAGAATAGCAAAATACGACGCGTTCTACCCTGTCCCCTTCCCAGTAGGGATGTACGTGCATGCGGGCTTTGATATTGTTGTCACCTTCACCAGAGGCCATCACCGCTACGGACCGTCTACGCCTCAGCACTCCCTATGATTTTGAAAAACCACTTCTTGATACTTGTGATAAGTACAAGAGCTCTAACCCAACGGTCTTCTTTAGAAAAATAACTTTGACTCGAGACTTTCTTCAGGGCCCACGAGAACCATGAATAACCGCTTAGATATTTTGGATTGTTTGTTGAATGCTGTATACAGGAGTGAAATGCAGTACCAGTTTTCGGATTGTGAACACTGTTACAACGATTTATAAAGAAAGTAAGTCGATCTAGGAAGTAATTGCCGAGAAGCAGAATAGCAATTATAAATTTGCAAAAAAATCAGGTGAAATTGCAACCTTTACTGTCTTATGGGTAGGCAACTGGGTCTCCATAGACTTTGAAAAATAACTGTTGATCTACAAATCAGGGCAATAATCAGCTCGATCTGAAAGCTTGTAACCGAGAATCGGAATTCAAGAACATACACCATATTCGGTTCCTTTTCGCAACAAGGTCAATTTTTCAATGAATGCCACTTCGTGCTGAGCGTATTTTGCGATATTGAGGTTGCGTAATATTTTCTGGCCACTGGTGAGTCATATGGTCTGAAGTGTAAATTTTTTGGGGAAGTGTTCCAAGAGATGTATACTAAATTATTAAGTTTGTCCAAAAAGATTCGATGTGAAACATCAAAATTTAAAACTTTAGAGGTCGTATTGTCTGAAATGGCAGAACATTCACGACAGTACGACTCACCGGTGGGTCGTGCTGTCGTGAATGCGTTAATACTGCTGAAGACCAATGGTGAAGAAGCCGCAGCGACTTCCGCACGCGGTTCTTTCATAATGGAAACGCCGCTCCCCTCACCGCAGGGATGTTAGTGCATACGGGCCGAAGGAGATTGTAGGCTACGAAATCTCAATTGGATTCATGAAGCCAAAACCACTAAATTTTGAAAAACGATTTTTTACCTAATTTTCCGAGGTCCTGGCTCTCGATGATTTAGATAGATCGGCTCAACTGAAATTGGACCGGGAAACAGGCGTTATGGAGAATGCTGCGCCGCATTCCTCTGCGGTATGTCCCTGAGGGCCATTTGCTTGCGTCGTCTTTCAAATGCAGCCGCAGGGGAGCTAACGGTATCACAATTGAGCGGTTCCCTGTAGTTGCGATCTAAGGCCCGAATGCACTAACATCCCTGCGGCGAGGGGAGCGACGTCCCCAATGATGTAAAAGTCGTAGCGGCGTCCGCACGCGACTCCTTCATAATGGGGGATGCCGCTCCTCTCGCCGCAGGGATGTTAGTGCATACGGCCCTAAGAAGAGTTTGAAACAGTATAAATGCATAAAAAGGTCGAAATTCAAAATAAAATGGATTTTGAGTCAAAGAATATCTTGTCTGTTTCATTCTCTGTCTCCGCTCTACTTCACTCTTCCTTCTTAAATGACTGTAAGCCATCAGTGCGCTGCGCAGTTAACACGGGCGGAATTGTAGACGTAGCAGTAAAGGCTCAATCCGCTGGGTAGCGCTAGCTCTTCTGCGGCTGCAAATAAGAGAGACGCAACGCGCATTGCCCTTATACTCCACAAGGCTTACAGAGTCGCAACATCATACGTGTGTGTACATCTCCACACTAAAAACTTTTGGGAGTTAACACATTGACGACCTCTTGACACACATGGTGTGTCAAGCAGTGACTACCGTGTGGGACCGCTTGACACACCATGTGTGTCAAGGCTTGAATATTGTTTAAATGGCTACTATCCTAGGATAAACTCACTCCATGAGCTTTCTTTTTCACCGAATCTAGGGATGACCTCTGCCTTTTTTATCAGCTTTTCAGATTTACTGTAGGTGTACTGTAGATGGCAGTATGCGTAATTATAGTCGAAAAACGTGGGCTGGTTTGGAAAAGGCCTTGGTCCCAGAATGCAGGCAGCTAAAAATCTGCATGGTCGTCAATGTGTTAAAATGTCAAAAGTCACTAAGTAACAAAATGTGGTGTATTCTTCCTGAATTCCGGTTCTCGGCGATAAACTCTCGGAACGAGCTGCTTATTTCATTATTCGGTAGAGAAACACTCACCATTCAAAACTTACGAAGTTGCCGACACTCCATAGAACAGATTTGCAAAAGTTGCAATGTCACCTGATTTATCTCATTTATCAAATGAAATTCTGTCTGTTTCGACCTAGGTACTTTTTCCACATTTCGTTGTAGCAAAATTTACTTAGTAGTAAGCTCGCATTGAGTTACACTCCCACAAACAATATTCAACAAAGGCCTTTATTTGAAATTCACGGTTCGTTATAACCGTGGTTTCAAAAAGGGCCGCTGGATCGAAAGTCATCAAGAAGCCTCAGAATCTTGAAGAGTGCTGAGGCGTAGATGAGTCCACGATAGTAGTGGCCTTCGGGCTGCTTGCAGTAGGTGACGGTGAGCAGTCAGTGAACCATTCTATTGGGCTCAAGTGAGGGTGATCACCCTGTAGGCGCCAAAGGTAAGGTAGAGGGAGAATCGACTCCCTCATCGAATTGGGAACGGAAGATATGGGGCTGAGATGATTATTCGAAAGCTTAGATGGAAGTGTATAAAATACCGAGGCCGACCGAGAGGCACTCCTGTGAAAACAGGTAAGAGAAATTGAAATAGAACACAGAGAGACATATAAAAACAAACTATCGTATTCAAGATTGCTTCTCCTTCAATTTCTCGAGAGGCATTTGCTACATTCCCTTCTTGAAGCAGTGTATTACCCAGTAAGAAACTTTTCCGTTGACTAAACCCATTTTTACAAAGAGTTCTCGTAAAATATGTGACCTTGCAGCACCTCGTTGCTGCTTGCTTCGCTGCTTACATGACCGGACATTAGTGACTTCTTTGTTGAAGAAATCTATTAAGTTAACTGTAAACAGAGTCAATCCTATGTTAAGGTTCATTTATGAGAGTGTTGAATCAAGAATGAGGTCGTTATTGATCAGAAAAAAGGCTAAAATTACGTTGGTAAATAGGGTCAAACTCTTTGTAAAACCTTGTAGATGACACGCCAATTTTTTGCCACTTGGCAAGAAGTTAACGCTTCTCTCTCGTGAAGTTGGGACCAAATATTGTACAAGGAAAGAAGCAATACCCTTTTCTATCCCTATATACCCTTTTCTGAAGAAATGAAGCCGGGTAACAGAATAGCCCAAGATACTGGCTTGAAACTGCAATCGCTAATGTCTAAAACCTAAAAAGGAGAAATGACCAAAAAATTACATGGAAATGACGCAAGCACGAGCAATGGAAAACAAGCCTCTCAGAAAAAGACCGAGCATGTTTTGCAGTAAAGACTTAGGATGTACAACTTAACTGCGTCTCTGCAACTGTTCCGTTGCATCTCCGCGGAAGTTTTGGAGGATTACAGGGAGGACGCAGCGCTTTATGCTAAATGCTGCGGTGTTCCCGCTTCAACTTTTGTCGTCACTTTAAAGCGGAACGTCGTTCATGGTTTACAAGTGTCTGCGGGATCCTTCAAGTTTTGCGCTATCTGCGGTGCTTCTGAGAAATCGTCTGAGCTGGAGGAAGAAAGAAGTCTAGGAAGCAATTTTTGAGTTACAAGGACTTTTACATCCTCAAAATTTGTTCATAGCTAACTATAGTTTTAGCGTCAGGAGACTACTACACTCGCTGGCATACCCGGCTCCAACTCCTCCCCTTCCCCCCCCCCCTCTGTAAAACAATAAGATAGAAGTCACCATATGCTATTTCCGTACAACATTTCCGTTCCCAAGTCCCACCCCACTGTCTCCACTACGTTTTCGTAATCAGCATGCGTTCATCTCCTCTGCCATCTCCCAGCCTCTTAACTCAAATCTTGCAAAAATATTGATCGAACTGACAGACAGTCTTGAGAACCAATATTGCATTTGTAATCAGCATTACCCCCTTGTGCCAACTCCCAGCCCCACAGGTCCTTTGCAAAAATCGAGAAAAATCGATAGAATCGATATCGATCGATGACAAAAAGTAGCCTACGACATCTGCCCCTTCCCGAAGGATATGTGTGCCAAGTTTGGTTCAGATCAATTCAGAAAGAAAAATTTATATTCGGAGCATACGTACAGACAGACATACATAATAGAGACAAACATTTAGCTTTATAACGAAATTTCATTGCTTGATCTTTCTTGTAGCCTGTTTTAGGCATTAAGTTGGTGATTGTGTAAAAGCTTTATTCGGGAGTTCAAGTGTGGAGCTTCGGTGTGAAAGGAAATCCTATACGTGTATTGCAAACGCATGATTGGTAATCGCTATTCAAAAATTTTGTGAGGAAAGCAAATTCAAGTACTTGGGAAAATACAGAGTTTCAGCTATGGAGAGCTTCGTATGAAAAGTATTGAGGCAATGTGTTCGGCGACATAGAGGGGTGAAGAGGCCAGAGGCAGGAGCACACACTGGCAATAACTTCGAGAAGTCAGGGTTTGTTTGTGATTGAACTTTTACCTCGGAAGACTGCATCGTCTGCAGTTGATGGTGGTTAGGGAACTGGTATAGGTGTCGACCTCAGGTTATAGGCAGTTCAAATCTACATTCTTTTTTCGATCTGCAGCATTATAACTGATAAAAAAAATCCCTCTTAGTCGAAGTGATTTTTCCACATGAAGTATACATCTTTGAACACGAACGCTAACTCTAAATCTGCTCCCCTTTTCTGCGGAACAATTCCGTCAGGAGTCATGAGTGTTTGAAAGTTCAAATTTGTGATGCTTTAAGAGGCACACAACTAGCGAAAATCTGTACAAAAACAGCTGAAAGTAGGTAATCAAATTTGTACCGTGTGTATTGACTACAAGAAAGAAAAACGGATTGTAGAAAATCCGCCTAGTTGTATAGCTTTTCTCTTAAGCCTTTTTAGGCCTGATAAATTTAGACTTTCAAAGATTCACAACTACTTTCAGAGTGTTGTTCCGCACAAAAAGGAAGGCAGACTTGGAATCATCGTTTAAGTTCTACAAAGGATGTAAGTGCCATCTGAAACAGCCACATCGACAAAAGGCTTCCCTGAAAACATGGAGCGTACTAGTCTGTCCTCGCCTTGTCTGTTTCCACAGCAGTAAGTTGAGAATGCTCAATGTGGTCAACACTGTTTCTAACTCATGAAGTACCTATAATTTGCTTTGCACACAGTATACTCGAACTGCTCTTACAAGGGAATGACCAAATCGAAGCGGCCAATCCAAACAAGCTGCATAGAATTCAGCGTAGAACGTTGACTTCAAATATGTCTTCCTTACCTGCTAAACGCCTTTTTAGACGAAGCTGAGCAATTTTATTGCGAGAAAATCGTACATAAAGACTAAACACAATATTCCACTTTTAGCTCACCTCTAGGTGTTGGCTATATTGAGTAACCTAGCTGCATGTTTCCAGCATATAACCGAACATGGCTGTATGCGGGCACTTGTTTGGAAATTAGTTTTTTGATGACGAATTGGTGCTGAAAGAAAAGTCAGATTTTTCATCAAATCTCCAAAAAACCACACTCCAAAAACGAACCGAAGTTGGGCGTACAATGTGCATTTGACACCCACATAAAAACTTTGGATTCCGGCCATTTGCATTACCACAGATGGCCAAAGCATACCGGATTGCCGAAAGCTGACCCCACACGTAAATACCTGGAAATTCTCACATTTTTGGTTGCAGAGATTCACCAATAGAATCACCATGTGGACCAAGGTTGTATGTATTGATGTATCAAATTATTCATCTGTGCTCACTACAAGCTAAGAAAGAAACATAGAGAATTAAAAAAGTGATAGACAGCTAACCATATAATAGTCAGAATTGTCACCTGGTTATTACGAAAAATTTTGAGCTTTTAATATGTGAGAGTAGAGGCTTAAGGCCACTTCCTTATAAAAAAACCTGCTTAGCTGCTACTCGAATTGTTATAGGGCTTCGAAGTTGCATGTCAAAACGAACCCATTTATCAGCAAAAATATTCAAAAATAACCGTTGCTATTTCCTCCTTCTCCCTAGACTTTCTTCAATAGATTTAGGACAATTCCCGTGGCAGCAAGGATGCCAAAGGATGCTACTATATTAGAACATCACGGTGACTGCAAAAACTACATTGGAAAACTCCAAGAACCCCTCAAATTGGTGCACAAACCTGATCCAACTCAGAACTCGGTCTTGAATCCGCTTTGAAAGAGAACGCTCACATTTTTGATGATTCAACGCCTAGAAAACACACGGAATCTCCAAATTGGACTACTACAAGACAAATTTAACAGGCGGCACCACAGCGCGGGTTTGCAAACATTTACTTGCAGGAGAGTAGCCGAATTTTTTCCTTCGAGTCACAGTCAGGGTCCGGCACAGATCATCCGGAAAGGAGCTGGACTTCGTTTTTGGGGCGAAAAAGCAAAGGGGTTTCGCGGCCGAAAAACGCGAAGAAGTTGCGACGTTTTTTTTCGTTTTTTAGGGTTTTTTTTCACAGATATGGTTTGAGGTCAAAAGGGATTAAAATTTCTTGTAAACGTTTTAAGAGGTTCAGTCACATTTTTGAAAATTGCTGAAGAAAGATTAGCACTTTTTATCATGATTCATGAAAACCGCAATTTGCCTAGCACCGCTTACCTGGCATAACTCATGAAAAAGCCTAACGGCAAATGGCGGTTTTCACTTTTGTAGTTAGTAAATCATTTTGACTTGATGTTAAAGTTTTCAGCTTGCCGAATGCCTACTCATGTGGCAAGATATAGCTAACGAGGGCTCAAAGCCCTTTCATGGTTCCTACCGTAATAATGAATATCAATGGATGATTCGTTTAATACCGTAAACTCAAGTGAATCCTGTTTTACTAGGTACTTAGAGCTAAGTAATAGACTTTGTGTAGGAAAAAAAATTGGTAAGGACAAAGTGTGTACATGAGTCTTGCGACACCATTTTCGCTCATTCCATGAGGCTCGAGTGCAATAGGTGCACTTGGTCGCTTACTGTTTGAAAGAACACAGCTGCAGTGGCATCTAGTTAATTTGCTTGTCCTCTTGTTTATGTGCTATTTGTATGGTTCGAATGATTTTGAGTTCATGCCGTCGGGCTTTCTATAAAGGAATGCAGCTGTGTCGACATTTCCGTGATTTTTCATTCTTTGATGTTACGAATTCGATATTTGCTACAGTACAAACTCCTAATCTTCTTTCAGTCTGGTAGCTACATGGTGTAACGTCTGTTCGGATTTCTGGTAAAATTTCACTTAAACACCAGAGCTTTTAAATTTTGGAAACTCTCATACGGGGCATAGCGGCGACAGAAGCAATCTTGCCCTCTTTTCTCAGATTGAAACAAATTCTTTTACCCTGTGTATAAGTGCTCATCTAATTTGATCCCTAAGACGTAAATTTGTTATGTTGTATTAAAATCGTAGTTTCTTGTGAAGTTTCAAGAATTTGCTTTTGTCGTTTTTATTTACGGCATCAATCTCTGATGTGATATAAGATTTTTCTTCGGATCCTTTTCATGGTATGTCTATAAAATTCGAATTTGTTGTATAAAACTAGTCACTACGAAATGGAAAATGTTTGTGCCTAATGAGTTTTTACTTCTAAATTTTCGATCGAACAAAGCGTATAAGCAGACCCAGCACAAGAGGCTTTATACGCGTCTTTCCTTCATATCTAGCAAGCATTTTTCAGCAACGATAAATTCTTTTCTTAATATGTTACCCTCTTAAGGGTGAAAATGTCAAGTTAAGATTGGCAATATAAAGTCTTAGATAGGCTCCAACACAGCAACACACAGCTATCCTTATAAAGCTCACTATTATTTTCCGTGAGCATTTTCCAAATGATAAGCGGTAGCAAGACTACATACCAAACTTGCACACAGATTTCTGTGAAAAAATGTATTAGAATTTTCGTTGGCGCAAATTCTTACAAGGGAAGTGTCAGAAGTCGCAGTGGCCTTTTGACATGGGATGGGTACCATCTTAAGCAACTTAAAATGCTGATTCCAAAACAAACTTCTTTAGCTGCAGAACTGATCTGGGTCGCGAGTTATGGGCATTTTAAACATTAAATTTTACATTGTTTGAAGTACTTTGTGATCATGGAAACCTTTCAAATGCTTGTTTAAGCACCAAAGCATGACTTTGATGAAGGCGTAGAATTACGTTAAGCATTGATGGACTGTTTCATCTATGTTTGAGCCCAAAAAAATGTTCGCTTTAATTTTTGGCTATTCTCAGCGTTGTAAATTTCCCGCAAATTAAATTCAATAACTTTCGTTCTAGATTAGTTCTGCAGCTAAGAAAGGCTGTTTTGGAATCAGCATTTCAAGCTGCTTCAGATGATAACCATTTCATGTCAAAAGGCCACTGCGAGTTCTGACACTTCCCTTGTTAGAAACGGCGGACAAGTTTGAATCAAACACATCAAACAGCTTTTGTATATCTTTTTCAGACTAATAATTGCTTTCCTCAACACATTCAAGACCAGACCATTCTTTCGATTTCTGTTTTTGAACAAGAAATTTCGCACGTCAAAATAAGAAAGCCCCTCGTGGATCTTATGCCCGCAGTTGGTGATTTTATGAAAGGGTTGTTGAACATATATTCGGAAGCTCGTCCAAGTAGTTATCGAAGATATTGTTTTGTTTAGATACACTCATTTCATTTTTTTTATCTCGTACGAAATCGTAATCACTCGTCATGTGGTCAACGTTATGAAATTTCCTTAGAAGCTATATTTGGAGCAGTGTTAGCTTAGAACATGGTATCATTTAGACTACGACAATGCCGTAGTATTTACAGAAATATCAACAAATCGATGCAAGAAGTCAGCGCTACTTTCCGAGGCCACTATTCATGATCAGCGTGATAAAACTCTAGATTTGAGCTTCTTAGATTGTGCAAAAAACGAGAAAATTAGAAAAAATAGAAAGTTTTTCAGATGAAGAGCAGTAATCTTCTGCCTGCCCTTATCAATGTACTCCGGTTTGGGGATATTAACAACAGTTTCTGAACAACTTAAGCAGATTTCTGTTGTGCTTGCTTATGGGCATTAGTTAGTTTAACCCTGTAATGAGCTACGCCAAGATATCGGAGGGAAGTGGCAGTTAGGGATTATAGTGAATTTCATTCTTCTATTTCTTCAGAGTCCCCTTAGGAGACCAGAAATTAAAGTCGTAGTCTATCCATCCTTGGGGTTGCGTTCGTACTGATCCCGAAGTTCGAGAACAGTTCCAGCACAGCGCTTGAACTGAGCGCTGTGCTGGAATTGTTTCCGAACTTCCGGAACAGTATGAATGCAGCCTAAGAACCGCTTGGTATCGACTTTCTTTTCTAAACTCTTTTGTTGATGCCATTTCGATATGATCAGTGAAGAGGTAACGTTTGAATAGCGATACATCTTTGATTTACTTTTACAAACCTGGAGCAAGATGTAATTCATAGTGTAGCAGTTTTGTGAGTGACGCTTAAAATTTAGTGCTGATTTCGATTCTAACGTTTCTTGTCATCGCTTATGATATTTTATAAAAGATAGAAGGCAAGGAATTGGCAGTTTTCGTACTAGTCAAGATGTAAAGTCATGTTGCTGATTTATCAAAATTATTTTCCAAAGAGGCGATCACAAAAGTGAAGTATACATTGGATCGTCAGAGTATGCGCCTTAGCTTTTCGAAAATAATTAGGAAAAATTGTTTTTGAGCAACGAGAGCGAATTTGAGATAGAAAGCATTTAAATACGTATGTAAACCGTAAAAATAAAAATTTTTTCCCCTTGATGCTCTACAGGTTGAGACTAGAACTGAAAGAAAAAAAAACAGCTTTTCCTTGATTAATCATAAATGACAAAGGATTGACTTACTGCTCTAATGTAATGTGTTTCAGTGGAAGATGTCTTACAAGCTATTTATTCTCGCAACTGTACTCTTGCTGCATGTATGCATTGCTACTGCTTGTTTTGAATCGCTTTTCGGTTGTGTGCGTTCACAGGATAATAATGAGAACGAAAAACCAAAGAAGAAAAAGCAATATGAACAAGATCTTTGTAGGGCAAAATGGACGGTGAGTCCCAAATTTTGTTCAATATCTAAGCCACAACAGTCTTTTTCAGTGCTCAGGAGTATGCCGACCACATTGTGGAACAGTCCTTTATCAGGTGTGCCTCGACAACTGTATAGAAGCCATGATGACAAAACCTTCAAAGCAATGACAAACGCGTTCTGAGCTTCAGTAGATCCCCTGAAGTTTTTATTTCGTTTTGAACTGCCTTTTTGGAAACAAAATAAAGGTGTGTGTTCATACTACGGCTAGTGTTTATCTTCTCAAAATGTGATAAAACGTCTGACTCTGGACTACTGTTGGAATTCTCTTCCAATGTTGTACGGTTCCGTTACAGACTATTGTGTATTACATCACCTTACTTATTGGCTTAGGAGCTCTTCTGGCAGCTGATCAGCCTACCTGCGGGCGTATTACGCTGTAATCTACTCAAGGAAGGATTATCACTGTATACCACGTATTTACGGCGACATTTTACTTAGATTTCTACCTCAATATAACACTAACCGCATCCCGCAAAGCCCAAGGTTATGTGCACATTACAAGAGTTGTTTCGAAGGTTATAATATTAGTATCGTTACACTTCTTCCTCTAACTTTCTGTGCTATTTTTCACTGTTTAGATTCTGCTAAAGAAATCTCCGAGCTATTGAATGGACAGAATGCAAAAGTCACAACTTTCTCAAATGGCTTGTGGTTCTGTTCAGCGCTCATATAAGCTCAGAATACTATTGATGTATTTTTTTCAAAATTCATATGACAGTGAGTGCACAGTCAAAATGTTGGGATTGCTCCTATCTGCATGAAGATTCGTAAAGAAATGACATTGCAATGCAAAATTATAGATCCTTAAGGACTGCAACTAAACTCTATAATCTGCATAGAGATTACATGTTCGATCACCTTTCTTCAGACTTTTTTAAGCCGAGTAGATAGTCCTTCTGCATCGACATCCGTTCATTCGAAAACTTTGGTTTTCGAATTTCACACGGTATTTAATTACCCGGAGCTTTTAATTCTCTAATCTAGTCGATACTCGTTTATTCGACAAAAAATTCAGAGCTTTTTAAAGTATGCTGTATATGTTCTGAAGCAGGAGCTTGTGTGTAGTACCGCATTTGATCGCTTACCATCTGAAAGAACACAGCCGCGCGTGCCATCCAGTCAATCAGCTTGTCCTCTTGTTTGATTTTTGGCATTTGTTTGGAATTGATTGAAAAGTTCAAGAGATCGGACTTTGTGAAGAGAATACAGCTGACACAGCATTTACCGTTTTTTGATGCGATTTTCTGTATGTTATCTAGTATTTGCTGCAGTATACACCATCAACTTTTGTTGGTTCGAAAAGTTCATGTTCACAGCTCTCCACACGTGTTTTGCAGCTATGGAATAACTTTTCATGAATTGTTTGTGCTTTTTATACCTAAAACCGGCAGATGTAAGCTGTATAGCGGTATTTTTTTACTTTTTATTTTTTTTAATTTTAGCCGCCCTTTGAATTTCACGGCAACGTTTCAATTTCTAACTCCACTGCGAGGTTGAAGAGCTCACATGCCCGACCTTCTATATCGGTTTGACGAATCCACTGGTGATTTTTTCCCACTTTTTGGTAGTCGTGGCCTGATTTCAGTAAAATTCTCAGGAGTTTTGTTTGGCCTGGTAACGAAAGCAGTCTCTGATGTGATGTTCCCACTAATTCTTTTCATGATATGTATCATTCGTTCTATGACCAGGAGACGCGAGACCGCATGGCACACATTGTTTAAACAAGCCTAATCGTGTACTTAGCAGGTTTATACTTGTTATTAGGTCGTTCCGAAAGTTCTTTCCGTTTTTTCAACCTACCATAAAAACACGTGGAATGAAGATAGAGAAACTCTTCAGGCACTGTCCGATGCATCTTTTCTTCCTCTTTTCAACTGTCTATTTCTGTGCCGCTTGCTCTTGTGGTCAGTGAGATAATGGTCGAAATTTCGAACCCATGGTTTTTACCATGTCTAACTTTGGCAATTTTTCACAATCTTCTTTTTTGACTTTTCGAAAAGCTTTGATAGCAGTCAGATAGAGTAAACAAAGTGCAATTTATTAGAATTTTTTGACATCTATAGCCAGCCTTAAAAAATTTTTAGAATTATTTTTCTGATGCTATCAAATTCCACTTTTGGTAATGCTAAGAACCATAGAACATAAAACGGCGCACAACTAAGGTGTCATTCGATGCAGCTTTTCTTCCTCTTTCTATTGAGTATTTTTCTTCCCAATTTGTGGGAGTTTTTGGCGACAAAATTTCCATAATTCTTGATTTTGAACCTGTCTAAGGGTGTACACGTGAAATGCGAAATCTTAAATTTCGAAGCGGTAAACACTCAGTTACCTTGTAAAAATAGTTTACAATCATAAATGACTTTTGAAAGTGTCGAAATCCGAAGATTTGTTGATGTTTGGAGCGTTTGTGTGTTTTGTGACTTTGAAAAAGTGAAGACTTCTGGAAAAATTATCTCAAAAAATACTGAGAAGACAACTGAGAATGCCAAAAAATTACATTAAATTGCACTTTGCTTACTCTATCTGAATGCTATCAAAGCTTTTCGAAAAGTCAAAAAAGAAGATTGTGAAAAATTGCCAAAGTTAGACATGGTAAAAACCATGGGTTCGAAATTTCGACCATTATCTCACTGACCACAAAAGCAAGCGGCACAGAAATATGACAGTTGAAAAGAGGAAGAAAAGCTGCATCGGATAGTACCTGAAGCTTTTCCCTACTTTCATTCCACGTATTTTTATAGTAGGTTGAAAAAACGGAAAGAACTTTCGGAACGACCTAATATTTGTCTCGTCCAAATCTATTCACTCTTTGAAAACGGGGAAGAACAAACTCAAATTTGTTGAAACAATGCCCGCAATGCGGTTTCGCGCCTCCTAGTCATAGTATAGGGTTCTAACGCTGTATCAAATATTTCGCTTGGAAATGGATAATGAAAGTGCCCCATAATTTTTTCCTTAATGTTTCCTGTCAAGTAAAACATGTAAGCGGGTCCTGCACAAAAGCTCTTCTAAATCTGTTCCCCATATCTAGCGAGCTTCTCTCAGCAACGATTGCTTTCCTTTTTGATGTTTTACCCTTCTTTAAAGTAAAAATGTGGAGTAGTACGCAATTCAGCATTGTAGATGAAATGGCGCCCTGTACAAAATTCATTTCTACATTTGGTAAACATTTTTCCACTGCGGACCAAAAGTTTGATGATTGTTTCAAACTAAGGTTTCCAAACTCAGGCACAGGTTTCCGTGAAAAATTGTATCAAACTTTTTTGTGGGTAGGATATCTCAGAAACCGCAGACAAGTTGGATCAAGCACACCACAACCAAATATTTGATTCAAAACACTTTATCTAACACAGCGGATCAGACCATTTGTTGATTACTGCAATTTGAACAGTGTATTATTTTGGCCTGAAAGTTTTGTCGCATTATTTTCAGAAAATTCGTAACTTCTGATTTTTCCAAGCGATTTGCTCGCTATTGTATTTATTTGAAAATTTATTTTTTTTTTTTGATTTGAAAGAGCAATCCTGCTCTTTTTAAAAGTGTCTTAGCGGCTTTTTAATGAGCATGAGTTGCATAGATAGAGGCGGAAGAAGAAAATTATAAAGTTTGATGCTTCTGTGTTTGTTCCTAAAAGAACTAAATTGCATCGAAAATCGAAGCAATGAGCACCAAATGTTTTATTGCATACTTTTTCAAAATGCGCAAAGTTTGAGCAAATTGTAAGAGCAAGCAGTGCAAAACAGCAATTAATTTTTTGGCATTTTCTTAACACGTTGACGACCGCTTGACACACATGATGTGTCAAGCAGTGACTACCGCGTGGGACCGCTTGGCACACCATGTGTGTCAAAGCTTGAGTTTTTTTAAAATAACTACTCTTGAGTTCTTGTTAAAATAACTACTATCTCTCTATATAATAAAGCGCACGGTGTCTCTCTGTAACCCCCCCCCCCCCTCATGAGATGTCAACAGGTTTGTCGTTGCGTGCCGCTGCAGGCATACAGGGTTGATGACTCACTATGCCAGTGATGTCCGATTTAGACGATGTTGATGAAAACGCTAACCTCCAAAGTGCAATCTCCAAAAAAGTTAAAAGCTGTAAGCGGTAACATCGATTGTTCTGTCTTCACAATACGACGTCTCTATTTTCACATTGCAGCAGCACCTCTACTCGAGTCATCGGAACAGGTCAGCTATCAATTCCTTTCTCATTTAGCATTTTCTAAGAAGAAACAATTCAATCATGTGAACGAAAGCCTGTGTAATCATGCTTTTTGAGCAGAATCACACACTTCGAAAAATCGTCCATAAGAATGGGCATCTGATAACAAAGTTAGATTTTAGTACCTTGCTCATCACTACCACTTGTTTCTAAACTACAAAATAGTGAGCTGCAATTTTTTTGAAAAAATATCTCCACTTTTGTGATTTTCAAACGAATCCTCAACCGTTACATAATTTCCCTATTTATTTTATATTTGGAAAACATCACATGTCCTAATCGATAATTCTTCTACAGAAAGTTGTAGTTACAGTCTCAAGTGCTTCTCAAGCGACCATCACCTTTCGAATTGTCAAGTTTTTGATTTCCCATTTCAATATCAAATCAATCTGTAGTTTTCACAATCTCAGCCGATTTCACTATGATATATAACCCTAGATTGCCTCTCTCTTTGGGTTTGTTTCCCAAGAGATCGACTTCGTATCTACTCATCGCTACCATTTGCCTTCTAAAATACAAAATATTGAGCTGCAATTTTTTGCTACAAAACATATCCAGTTTTGTGATTTTCCTCAATCTTTCCGAAATCAAATCTGTAATTTTCACAGTCTCTGCCGTTTCACTATTATGAATAATCTCTGTTCGGAAATAGAGTTATCAAGCTGTTCGTTTTCGCTCCCAAAAGCCAGTTACTCTGTGCTTTACTCAACGTAAGTCACTTTGTAATCACATTCCTCAACTGATTTGCTCCAAATTTTTTGTATGCTTTCCAAAATATTCTCCTCACTTCAAAAATCCATATGGAATTATTGTACATGAATCTTCGTACTGAATGCTTTTGCCTAATGTCTGATACTCTATTATAGTGCATATATATCAGAAGACCACATTAGAATCGAAACTTTTCTCCATGTCTTTGCTCACGTTATCTCACTGTTGTAGACATCAGCAGAGAGTACTGTTTCGTACTATAACACATGAAATTCACTTAGGTGAAAAGGATTACAAGCTTTTTCCCGAAACATGAAAATGCACGAGCTTTCTTCTGCACCGAGTCTAGGGATGACCTCTACCGTTATTTTCAGCCTTTCACATCTACTGTAGGTGTACTAGATGGCAGTATGCGTAATTATAGTTCAAAAATGCGTGCTGGTCCGTACAAGGCCTTGGTCCCAGAAGGCAGACAACTAAAAATCTGCATGGTCGTCAATGTGATAAGCAGCTTTACCTTTAACGAACTGATCCCAATAGCATACGCACAACGCTCAAGAGAACACTTATTTTCAAAGTGTGACAGCTTACCACTTAATTGAGCTTTACAAATGGTTTCAACAGGCTCTCGTTCTTCTTTACTGCAATCCTTATAGCATGGATTTTCATGTACATTTGCGGTACAAGCATAACCTCCATTGCGTAATTGTCTGCACTATAAAAGTAGCCAAAGCGATCAGCTACACAACCTTTCTCGAAGACAGATCTTTTATGGTGCGCGTTAATCGCACTTTCTCTAGCCCCGGGAAGATGCATAGAGATGTACCACAAGGCGTTGAGCTCCACCCTTGTCAATGTTTATACTTACAAGCTTCTTACGCCCTTCAAACTAGGGAATTTCTTGTAGCGCTAGCGGATGATTTCAAGCTTGCTCAGCTGTGGAAGATGCGCTAGGCTATGAACAGTTGCAAAGAACCAATAAGGTTTATAATTGTACGCAGGAGTGTTCTCTTCCTATCTCTACAGAAAAAACTTAAGTGATAAATATTGACCAAAGACCTCTAAACCAAATTTTGAGTACCTTCTTGTGAGATCTTATCTTCAAAAAGTTGACTCTATGAAAGATCTGGGCTTCATAGTTAGAAGTGACCTTACCGTCAATCACCACTGCAAGTTGGTAGCGGATAAAGGTACAAGGTCGGGTATATAACGTGTTTAGGGTTTTTGCAATCAATGACACAACTTTTCTTTTGAAAGCTTTCAAATCATCTATCAGGTCTATGGTGAAATGTGGTATAGTTATAAACTTGCTTAAAACGATTGAGTATATGAAAAGAGTACAAAATGGCTTTAGCCAAACTTTTCATTCAAAGTATTGGGTTTAGATATGATCTCATACCAAATGGTATGGCTAAAAAAGTGAATTAGGACTTTCATTTCTTGCCTATAGAAGGCGTAAGTTTGGCCCTCTCACAGCGCATAAGATTACATATGGTTATTCTGGCTTGAATTTCAGGGTCTTTTCCCCACTTGGATTTTCAATACAAGCTCAGGTAATCGCCACCGGAAAAATAGTTCGCTGATTTCTTGCCGCCCGCTTGCAGAAATTTGGGAAAATGCAGGCCAATTTTTGGACGGATGCTCGCAAACTATCGCAGTTTTTCTACAGATTAGTTGCGGCGCATTGGCCGCATTCTCGCGGACTCTCCTCAATATGCAAAATTATTGAGGGCCGCACGGTCCTTTGTGAAGGACCGCACAGATCGTAGCTACCCGCTAAGAAAAACTCAGACAATCGCTGGGGGCAGGCGGGCACCGGAAAAATAGATTGTTGATTTCTCGCACCCCGCTCGCGGATTTTTTGGAAAGCAATCAAGACTTTTCGGAAGACCGCTTGCTGAGTCAGCGGATTTTTGAGAGGCCGCCTGTTGAATTTTTTTTGCTCTTATCTTTTGCAGATATATTGCTGAATCTCTGAGGAATCGAGAACTCAGCAAGCGGTCTTCCGAAAAGTCCTGATTGCTTTCCAAAAATTCCGCGAGCGGGGTGCGAGAGATCAGCAATCTATTTTTCCGGTGCCCGCCTGTCCCTGGCGATTGTCTGAGAAGTACCAAACTCGGGTAATTAAACCATCGGTTACACCTCTGCCACACAGAGTCTCACCTTTGCTCGGCATCCGTCCGAAACTGTTCAAAAGAGCCCGAGCGCCTGCTGAAAGTTTGACCAGCGCTCGCTGAAAGAGATCATCTGACGAGCGTTTGCAGAAATTCTGTATTACTGCCCGTTGGCAAAGCATGCGACAGCAAAAGAATTGCCGCTCTCTAAAGGTTTGGCCACGCCCCAAAATTTTGCCGAGCGCTTGCAGAAAAGCGCGAGTTTGCGAACCGCCTACTCCCGGCGATTATCTGAGAGAGTGGGGAAAATATAAAAAATTGATTATCCTAAGACGCAAGGTTCGCAGATACTTCTTCACATGTCTTGTTGCTAACGACAGGAACAAGCTAATTAGAAAACGCTTATTTTCTGCAAAGTTTTTCTACGTTTAAGTCCATGAAGGAACTATCTACATACAGTCTCAGTGAAATGTTGGACTGCGCGGGTGTTTACAAGCAATCAGTCAAGATTGCATTTTTGTTGTATTCTGATTCTTGTATTTGTTGTTGTTCTGTTGTTGAGGTCATCATAGGGTTATCTATGCAATTAATGATAGAAAAAATCAACAAAGCTCCTGTGCTTGGTGGAATGCTTTCATATTATAAAATGATATGTAACAAACAGCTTTACATTCAAAGAACTAATCCGAATAGCGTACGCACAATGCTTAAGAGAAACAATTATTGTCGAAGTGTAACAGTCACCACTTAAAATTGAGCTCTACGAGACATTCCTGCATGCTCTCCTTCCTTCCATGCAATATGTATAGCATAGGCTTTCATGTATATTTGTGATAAAAGTATAACCTCCACTGCATAATTTTCTGCACTGTAAAAGAAGTCAAATCCATAGCTACACAGAATATATTGGGTTGGAGTAGATGAAGTAAAGCAACTTCTTCTATAACTCTTTTCTCTTTTTGATTATGACGCACTCAAATTTGGTTATTATATAGATCATGACGTGTCTTACAAATGCGCCAAAATTTGATTTCGCGGTGAGGATGACGGTATAAGAGGGGAAGAAGTTACAGGCTGCTTTGCCTTGCGATTTCACTTTTTGTTTTGTATTTAGCTTAGCGGTTCAAAATCTAGCAACCATTGTTCTAACACAGCGAGGCAAATACGTGCCCCAAAGAAACAAAAGCATTATTTATAACCGAAACGCAATGATATGGTACCAAAATTGGGGCACAGATGCAAGCGCGGGAGCTACAACTATGGCCTAAAATTTCTGTAGATCTAGTGAATGAAAGCCGTGCCTGACCCCCCGATTGGATGGAAACGTCCAAGCTAAGTAATGTTAGCAAAGGATAGGCTCCAGCTGAGCCGGACCCGATACTTTGCTCTCACGTTTTTTCACATTTTTTAGATAAGTTGCATCATTTTAAACTTCCATACAAATAAACGGTTCCACAATTTCTTTGTCTGGTTTTTTTATTACTATCTATAAATTTCCCGTGGCGTCGCAATCTGGACCGATCGCAAAGGGCGTCCCTAGGCAAACACGAAACAAAATAGGTGAGCGTTGTCAACACGTTCGATTCCGATTACGCTTACCTTTTTATTTGGTCATTCTCTTTCAAGTTCTCTGTTGTTTAGAGGACACGCAGGGGAAATGAAGTGAAACGCGTTCGATGCATGGCGCAGAGGTTACTAGAAATTTTTGAATTTTCTATGGAACAAATCGTAAAAGAGGGCATTCACCCTTATACCATCTATCCTAGAATGAGCAGAAGCACAAGTAAATTGACAAGTGAAAAGTAGGGGGGGGGGAGTCAAAAAAGGGGTTTCAAAAAGAAAGGCTTCGTTTTGGAGTTTCCTAGTTCCAGCTGGTGCCGAGCCCTCAGCAAATATTAGGTTGTCCGGAAATTAATGCCCGTTTTAAATTTCAACCGCGCTATGTCATACACTTCTCATTTCTAAATGGGTTGCAAAGTACCATTCGATAGAGCAAAGCAAGCTTTACAAGATGGCCATCTTGCTTTTGCAACAGCTTTCATCCATCTCGAGTTTCGAGCCAAAAACTAAAAAGACTCACCAGTCCGAAAAATCGAAAAAAAATTGTAACTCAATTCATAAAAATCCTACAAAGGTTCTAATTTGCT
This sequence comes from Cylicocyclus nassatus, assembly GCA_958299035.1. Taxonomy (NCBI): domain Eukaryota; kingdom Metazoa; phylum Nematoda; class Chromadorea; order Rhabditida; family Strongylidae; genus Cylicocyclus; species Cylicocyclus nassatus. Next base: position 27,873,242 of record CATQJL010000001.1, read on the forward strand.
CGCGTAAACACTATCCACATAAGACATCAATATACGCCGTTGCCGTATTTTTTTCTCTGTTAGAAACCAAGAAAACGGAAATTTTCATGCATTTGCCAAAGTGATGCTGTGCCGTCCCCACATAGGTAGTTGTATACCACAAGCCTGTAGAAGTACAGACTCAAATTTTCAGCTCTCTACAAGCTTTAGTTCTCGAGAAATTTTAATTTTAGCTTGGACCACTTAACTAAGGAAAGCTATATTCGGTATTTCTCGAGAACTAAAGCTAGTAGAGAGCTGGAAATTTGAGTCTGTACTTCTACAGACTTGTGGTATACAACTACCTATGTGGGGACGGCACAGCATCACTTTGGCAAATGCATGAAAATTTCCGTTTTCTTGGTTTCTAACAGAGAAAAAAAAATACGGCAACGGCGTATATTGATGTCTTATGTGGATAGTGTTTACGCGAGCAAATTAAAATTTTTGTAGAATTTCTATGAAATGAGTTACGATTTTTTTGCGATTTTTCGGGCTGCTGAGTCTTTTTAGTTTTCGGCTCGAAACTCGAGATGGATGGGAGCTGTTGCAAAACAAGATGGCCATCTTGTAGAGCTTGCTGTGCTCTATCGAATGGTACTTTGCTATCTATCTAGAAGTGAAGAGTGTAAGACTTATTACGGTTGAAATTCAAAACGGGCATTAATTTCCGGACAACCTAATATTATAGATTACACAATACCTGATTTGATTGCGTCATCTGTGGAAAGAAAAATGTTATGGAAGCTGCAAATATTTAGCTGCCAATATTATACAAAAGTCAAAACTCACATATTCATCAGGGTTTTCAACCAGATATTCTCCTGATTCAGAGCTGCTGCCACTGTTCGGACATATACAGCGAAAGCATTTCCATTTAGCAGCATAAACATGCAGTAGGACCAGAACCAGAAACAGGAAGATTTTGTGAGGCATAGTTTCCTGAAAGACAATGTACTACAGTCCTAAAGGCAAATTTTCTACGAATGGCTCAGTAGAAATACAAGCCTGAATTGAGGTATGCAAAATTCAAGAATTAGTCACTACTTTAACTACTCATATTTTATGGTTGTTCGATTGGGAGAACTGACCTCTTCAATCTTCAAACCAAAGAATTCCTAAGGGCTTCAAAAAGCTTCAATCCAAACCATTTTGACCAACCTTTGGTGAAAATTATCAATGCTAAATGAAGCACAATATAAAAGATGATTTATGTTGATGGATTACGGATTGAATGAAATAGCCACAGAATAATGTTTTAGCGCCGCATACTATACACTGTTTAGTTGAAAGCAAGCAGGAAATTTATGTCATAATCATGTCCAATTTTCCAGTTCTTTTTTGTGCAGCTAAGGATTACAAATGATGCATACGCATTTAAGCATGAATGAGCATCAGAAAAAATTCGCCAACAAATAAGGGCCAGCTAATTATTAAATAAGCTACCATCAAGGCGACACTCTAACAATGGCAAATGAAAACAATGACAATTTATTGTACAGCTTCAGAACAAGACAGTACCCAGTTTCTTATACATAGGTGCAGCTTCATTCTTTCGTGGATTTAGCTGCCGGAACATGGGGGTTTATCCACTAAATAAAAGTTTATCAAAATTTACCATAGGCTAAATATCATTTCACATGCATATTCTGTGTAAACTAAAAGGAGTAACAAGTCAGTGACAAATCGCCGGTCTTCTCTACACTGTGCTGATTACTGTATCGTACAAATCTTGGGGTAAAATAGAAGATAGTTGATGATATTGCAACTGCTGTGTGCATGCACACAGAAAGTGAACAGCTGATATACCATTTCAAAATCTTGTATTTGTAGAATTAGTTTCCCAATACACTTTCCAGGTTGGGCACACGTAACCCTACGCTCAGCCCTGTTTATAACATTGATATGGTTGATAACAACTGTGCTGTTTAATTCAGCCAAGAGAGTGAGAAGGATAATTTTGAAAGGTTTCTAAAGCAAAGTAGAGAAATATAAGATTTGCCCTAAAATGTTCATCTATGGTCGCATTCTTTTCAATGAATAAACAAAGTAGTCATCTCGGTCATTGCACAGATATTTGGCACGACTCTTCTACTGATAAAAGTTACCGGGTACGAGTGGCGGCATATGAAATGCCGCTTTAACCAGGTGCGGTATTCAATCTTCCACTCGCTGTGCGGGCCATTGTTAACGAGAGTCCGCACAGGAGAGAGCGCCCTTCCCGCGGTTTATGAAAGTCTGGGAAGCGCGGCTCAAACGGGCAGCGCCGCCCGACCCGTCGAGATGGGACTCTGCTGCCCGACTGCCGTGCCCGACATGGCCAAACTTGTTAGAACCATATTCTTCAATAAACGACTGTACGGGCTGCTACCTGTAAGGGAACCTCTTCCTATACAGGAGATTGATAAATCCGCCCCTGGGTCCGATCTGGGGCGGATTTATCAATCTCCTTTATTAGGAAGGGGTTCCCCTACAGGTAACAGCCCGTACAGGCGCGGGCACTGGCGCCCGCGATATATGAAACCAAGCTGGTGACCGGGTTCCTGTTTATTGAAGAATGTGGTCCGATCTGGCAAGTTTGGCCATGTCGGGCACGGCAGTCGGGCACGGCAGTCGGGCAGCAGAGTCCCATCTCGACGGGTCGGGCGGCGCTGCCCGTTTGAGCCGCGCTTCCCAGACTTTCATAAATCGCGGGAGGGCGTCTCGACTGTGCGGACTCTCGTTAACAATAGTCCGCACAGACGAGTGGGAGATTGGTAAATACCGTCCCAGATTCGATCCCGCCCCTAGGTTTTCCAACCCCCTTCTCTTCGCGGCCTTAAATTGGTATGGGAGGATAAAATGATTGACTGCTTCCGCAAGTCATTGCATTAGGCACACACGCATTCATTATCCTCTTCATTTGAAGTGGAAAGTTGCAGTGCATGCCCGCAGAGGGTGAAGATGCCGAATTTCTTATCCTTTCTATTAGAATAGATTGACGTAACTTTACAACCTTTTATGATGACACAATATACTAACTTTGAAAGTTTCGACACCTTCTCAAGAAACACTTGTGTTGAATTCTCCAGAAATGAACTGTATTATCAAACAATGTTATTTACAATTACAAATGAAGTCAATGACGTAGATTAAGTGAAGTCTGTCGTGCCATACGAAAGTGATGGAGATGTCAGTTGGACATCTAAAGCAGAGAAACAACACAATATTTATGCATACACTTGTGAAACGAATTTTTGGAAATGAAAAAATGATTGAGAAATGGCTTTGATTCTGACACTCCTAGTTGCCTCCCACGTAGGACTTCGTGTACCATCGTTCAAATCTTTGCAAGCATGATCATATATTTAGCTGCGTTCATACTGATCCCGAAGTCCGGGAACATTCCAGCACAACGCTCACTTCGAGCGCTGTGCTGGAACTGTTCCCAAACTTCGGAATAAGTATGAACGCAGCCTTTCCTAGCATTGAAAGAAGCTTTTGCAATCTTAATCATTTTTTTTACAATTAAGAGTCAAATTCAGCATCTTGCAAGGGAAGGATACTAACTTAGATTCGCCGTTTGAGATAAGACACATATATTTGGAATCAGCTTTGGAGGCTGATTCCAAATATGCTGTTTCTAGCTGCTTAGCATTACTCCAGAGCGAGTTATGGGCTTGCGGTTGTGATTAACTAACAAACTTCTGAATGCCATAGGGCGGCGTGTAGATTAGTATCTGCTCGAAAAAAGTGCTAGGACGTCAAACTAGCATCAGATTAATTCTTTCGATATTGAAAGGGAGCATTATACATTTGCAAAACCACCTAGACGTCGACATCGTAGCATCACTAGATCGAGGAGCACGCAAATTTTGTATAGAAAAGAAATCATAACTCGTTTCAGTAATGCTAAGCAGCTAGGAACAGCATATTTGGAATCAGCGTTCCAAGCAGATTCCAAATATGTATGTCTCATCTCAATAGGCGAATCTAAGTCAGTATCCTTCCCTTGTTAGTAACTCGGAAAAAACTTGAGTTGACCGGTTTTTTTTGAACGTGTGTTACATATGTGTGCAGACTTACGGAAATTGAGCCTTGCTCATTTTATGCTATAGTTCAGTGTCAACATATCAAAAAATAAAAAACTGCTTAAAATGGAAAGAACATCACGTTTGCACATTTTAACACGCTGTCTACCAAGAAATCTCGGACCACATCAAAATGGACTTAATATTTAAATCTGCATCTTAGACTTCTGGAAAGCTACCGCGATGCTTTTGTTCTATATGATAATTTGACCACCAGCGTTACTATCGCATAGAAGTCACCTTAGAATTTTTGTTTACACATTGACTGATGCACGAACGTGATGAACAAAAGTCAGGGCATGCATACGTGCGTATGCATACGATCGTCAACATGTTGAAGGTGAATTGTCGGAATGAGGTAAGGTGTTTCTACACAGCTGGTGTGATTATAGCAGTTATTCGTTTCACAGAGGGCGCAATTGCGCAATATCGTTCAATAAATTAGCTTGTACCACGTTATTTGAACTTTAACATATGTGTACATCAGTCTTGTGTGGGACTCATGTTAGTACTAATGGTTGCTCGAGCTAGACAGCCGGCCACACGAGTGAATGCTGGTAATGACATTGTCGGGACCGTAGTTTCCTCTCCTATCATTGCTCATCATAGATGTGTTCTATCATTTGGTGTACCCAGTATATAAGACACGTAGGGCTCGGTACGCGTTGGTTTGGAGCATTTTTGGAAACGAAGTCCCCCATAACTTTGCGAAAATTTACGAAATCCCTCTTGACGTAAAAATCGGTAGGGAAACCCTTACTCAATCAAAATAACAATAAAAAAGCGAAAAAAGAGCATTTTGAGGTATCTAGTATAACATAAAAACAAAAAGAAAACATTTCGAGCTGATTAAATTATCTGTCATTGGGTAGCGTACCATTTTAGTGCTCAGAATGTCGAAAACCTCCTAGCCAAAGAAATCTGTGGCCTCAACAATCTGGCGATGCATTTTTCGCCACACAGTCCAAAGGACATTTTGCGCTCCAATCACAGCACGTGATTGGAGCGCAAAATCTTTCAGCGGATAGATTTACACTACTTTTGGCTCAAAAAAGAGGAGAAGCAATGGTTTGCTTCGCCCTCTTCACTATATGATAGATTTTTGACCGTTCTAATCGTCCAATTCGAAAAGGGCCAAAACTTATGTGAACTCTCCAATATTTATGCTCCGAACCAACCCAGTTGGTTTGGTGTTGGTCTAGAAACCAGCAAATTTGGGAGCGGATATTAGGACACATAAGTTTTCAAAACTTTTTACATAACATGGTTCGGAGTAATATTGTATACACATAGCCCAAATTCGCGGTTATGTGATTATTTCTGCGCTGTAAACAAGCCATTTGTTTGTTTGAGAAATGCGGAGATTGGCGCGCTTGCATAAGAACATGTTCAACTCGTAAAACCTGAGTTCGTCGTTTTTTTATCGGCGCTTCCCCCGGGACCTCTTAAAAACGATATCCCCGTTGCTTCCAACTTCAATAACGAAGTCCAGTATGACCTCAGACCATCTGTGCCGGGCCCTGAAGACACGTCAACGCTACGACGACTTTCCACAAAAGAGTACGCGGATGCAGGAATTTGTTTGTAGTGCTTGATTGCAATCACAAAATGATATGAAAGCATGGAGTTTAATATGTGGCCAGATTTAGAGCTTTAACCTAGCCTTGCACTGCTTTTTTACTAGATTTCTTTGAATACCTAAAAACTCTTTTTTGAATGCCATTTTCAACCACACCAGCAATAGGGTTCTCGTTTTCAGCGCTCTCAAGCGAAATATTTATGTGCTCAAGAAGTATCGATGATTTGTTTTGGACAATCAGCAGCTTAACTCCATGTGTTAAGATTTTTTTTGTTACTTTTTCATGCTCACGATCAGGGCTCGGCACAGCTGGCACCTGGTCAAGCTGGATATCGTTTTTAGGGCGGGAAGCAAAGGGGATATCGTTTTTTCGGGGTGCGCGACGGAGAAGTGCCGCAAGAATGCCGCCGGCATGCCACCGGCATGCTGTCCATCAACAAACAAAGGCCTCGTTCTCAGCCAAAATGCAATAGTATGACACCAAATTTGGTGTGTGCATGCGTGTTGGTGGACCGGAACTATAGCCCAAAAATTTATGAAAACTTTTGTGAATGAAAGCTGTGCCGAACTTTTTTCCGGATTAGCTGGCACCGGGCCAGCTGGGTGCCAGCTGAGCTGGCACCGACACTTTGCTCACATAAGTTTTCATACTTTTCCACATAAAATGTATCTATACTGTAAAAGTTTACATACAGAGCAGAAACATTTTCATAATGTTTTTTTCAGCGTTCTATAGCAATTTTAAAATCACTCAGTCTTCTCCGCAATCGAAAAATCGGCTTTTTCTGCTTCTCAAGATGTGATTCAACGACATAAAAAGCTCAGAAATTTGTGAAAAGTGGTTCCATGAAATCAGCATGCATGAAAACCCCACTACATACTTTTACAGAATCCAAAAATAATGACTTGTCTTCAAAACTGGTCAAAGGGGACTTGTACGAAATTTACAAGATCAGACGGGACTTCGTTTTGAAATTTCCCTGGTGCCAGCTCGTGCCGAGCCTTGCTCACGATGCTTACTGCAAGAAATTAGAATTCAAGACTGCTGCAATTATGGAATTTTTTTGAATATAGAATTTCGCACGCACGGTATCGTCAAAATCTGTACGAAGCTATGAGAGTCCAAAACATGCTTCGTTATTCCACAAAAAAACGTTTTTTTACACATTCTTTATAAATCTGCCATCCTCTTTTTGACAAATCAAACTTAATTGCAAAATCTAAGGCATACACAGCTTTAGATACCCTGGAAGCATGACGCTTATCGTTTTTTCTAGCTTGAATCGAAAAGTCAAAATTATCTTTGATTATTTTTGACTATTTGGGACTCTGATTATTTCACTCATTTTTTTTGTTCTTTACCTCCTCTCAGCAACTTCTCAAACAACGTTCCTGAGAACGGCAGCGTTAGCCAAAATTAGGAAACTCGGAGAATATTTATAAGACAATGAAAAGCTTGCAATTTCTATTATCAAGTATGCGCAGGTTAACCGAGACTTGAAGATTCAGTTGTAAGATTGAGAAGAGCTTTTAAGTAATATGAATAGAATGGTGTTTCTACGTGAGCTCGTAAAAAATGAAAGATTGGATTACAGTGTTATATTTTAGAGTGCAATGATTCATAAATTTTTTCTTGTTTTTATTCTACTGCATCTTTTCAGTTGTGCCTTCTCGGGTATGCGTACTCCCCTATTGAAAGAAATGCCGCAACTCCAAAAAGAAGTGAGTTTCAAATATAGGCACTAGTCTATGTTTCCAAGTAATCTAAACACTTTCACAGTGCAAGAGACGTTGCGGTGTAGGTTACCAAGCCTACCCTTGGAACAACCCATGCTACATGGGATGCATACAAGGCGAAAGAAAGTGAAGCATCACGTGCAAGTCACTAATTGTGGCAGTAAAGGTTCTCGAAGACTGCTGCCTAGAAAGGATAGGAGATTCAAAGTAAGGCTATTCTATTCAAGAAGATACATGTGTTCAAATTGTCCAGCTGAGCGTGATTAATTTCTCAGCGGGACGACATGCACATGCAACACATACACAGTGTCAATGCAAAACAAAAGGACTCTGTACATTTCTGTATCTCTGGTTTCATACAAATGCTGTATCACATGCATAACCACTCTGACAGTACTGGATTGCACTATTATTCCTCAGTGCCACTTTTTCAAATGCCCTACAACATCTGAACCGAAAATTGTGACTGAATTGATATATTAGGGTGATCGCTAAAAAATGGGGCAGCTTGATTTTTATTAGATTTTGAAATTTTTTGTTTCGATCAGCAAAAAGCAGGCTGCAACGTAAGCGTCGCTAATACAAGCGACCTTCGCCGATTATTCTGGCGAAGCGTCAACGCTCCTTTTCCACAACCCTATGCGTGGCGCCCTGAAGAACTCGAACAAGGTTTTTTGAACATCGCTCATTCTTGCGCTGCCATATCGTAAAGTTATAGAGCAATTGATATACCATTCCAAAGAGCTCTTCATGCTCTTTCAAACAGTTTATTGAACATACATATTTTTTCCTATTTCTAGATAAAAAAAGCGAAACACCTGAAAAATCGCGATTTTTTGGCACAACAAAAACCACTATATCAAGTTTCAATCTGTATTTTCCGAAGATAGATAAAATGTGAGGTAAGCTGCATATGGATGGATAGAGCGCAAAAAGCTCTTTCGGATGGTACCTATAAAACATGCGTTTACCTGCAAAGAATTGAATAGCACGTATCTTTGTTCTCAACGATGCTAATGGCCATATCTCTTGAATTTGAAAGTTGAAACCAGCAACCCACCGTGGGTCTGGTACTGTACCTTCATGCATTGCAGCAGTAGTACCATGGGTAGTTTCGCATGTCTCACTGCGCAGATACTGCCCGAAGTTTATAGGTAATTTGTCAAAGTGACTAACTTTGCATTTCAGCCACTATAGAAATTATTAGGTATGTAAATGACCTTGAATAGGTATTTTCTGAAAGACAATAATTTGTTCTAACATCTTTCAAAATTGGGAAGTTTAATCACTTTTCTTTTTTGAGAAATCTACATTTATTCTCTGGGTGCCCCATTTTTTAGCGATCACGCAAGCTTTGTGGATATTGTTTGTAAGCGATACCAAGATTGTTAACAGTTTCTTCATTGACGGCTAACTTTCGGCGCTTTCACAATCGTCAGAGCCTTAGATAACACAAAGCGGAAGTCAGGGCCGGTAGTAATCTACCCTACTTGGCGGCATCAAAGATGCCGCCAATTTGAAACACATCACTGCCAACTTCGGCGGCAAGTTGCCAACTCCCGCGGCAGCTCGCGAATTGATCATAGGTTCTAATAAATCAAATAGTCTCACTCCGCAGTCCTATGCACATGAAATTTTGATGAAGTTGACAGCCGCAAAACATTCGCATCGCGCGCGTTCGAACCTGCACGCGTCAACCACAACGCAGACGCACTAACCATTCTACCACTCGTTCATTTTCTGTTATCGGCGGCAGCAGTCATAGAAACGCTATCTAAGTGGCCCTGTATGAGGGCATGATCAATACATAGCGTGATAGACGCTGACTGAGAAAACAGCTGATTGATAAGAGCGAGCGAGAGACGAAATCGTTGCAAATGAGATTTTTAGCAATTGCAAAATAAAAATGGCGTTCTTTATGGTTTCATAATATCACTGGATGTTTTTTGTGCATACATGTCATCAATTTGGAGAAGAAAAACCCATATAAAAGTGATGGTTTTTCGGTAAAAGGTAAATTTTTTTGATTCTTTTGCTGAACGTAAGTTGTGTGATATTGCCGCGCAACGCAATTTCACAGACGCTGCCAGCAAGGTGCCGCTACCTCGACGTGGTAGGGGCATGTCAGGGTGGTGCCACCTTGATCTCTCAAATGAGCAGGCTATTTCTTGCGCGCTCTGACCTGGCGGCATCCCTCTGCGCTAAAATTTCGACAAGATGCCGCCAGGTCAGCTCGCGAAGTTGCCGCCAGCACTTCCTGCCTGCCTCAACAATTTTGTTCAGGGGGGGGGGGTTAGAATCTTCAATTGCCAAGTGAGGTTCTCCAAGATTACAATGACCTGCTCGACCAGGAAGATCGTGGTGAAAAGGGTTCGGAGGGCAGAGACTTGAGGCTGGTGTTCCCGCCGACTTCACGTAAAGGTGACGGCGACGTGATGGCTAAACATGCCGACAGGTTGGAGTATTACTACCGGCCCAGAAGACCACTTATAGGCTGTAAAATTGTTTCTATAACAGACATCAAACTGTAACAATCTTGGAGTGTTGCTCACAGCAATATCTACAACTACAAACAACGCCAAGAAAAAACCATCAAACATCATAGCAATCTTTATTTGTGAATAGCTTTTCGTTGTAATTTGTTAGATTTCAACAGCTATTCGTATTTAATTGAAAATAGAGTTCTGGAAAAACAGTGAACACCAGAAAATGCTTGGAGAGCGGGATAAATTACGGCCCAGGCCCAGCAAGGCAGTGTCCCGACAGATTTTGCATTCCCACCATTCCCACCAGCACAAAAGGCTTCTAAACCTGTCCTCCATATCTTGCGAGCTTCTCCCGTCCCAGCAACAATTGCTTTCCTTTTTGATATGTTACCATTCTTCGGGGTAAAGATGTGGTGAGTAGTAGGAAAGGAATCTTGCCTTGCCTTAATTCGGCAATGTAGATAAAATGGCGTCCTGTATAAACCTCACTTCTACCTTCGGTGAACATCTTTCCGCTGCGGACCAAAAGTTTAATGATTGTATATCAAGCTCGAGCCCAGGTCTTCGTGAAAAATTGTATCACACTTTATGTGTGCTGGATATCTCAGAAACGGCAGACAAGTTGGATCAGTCACATCAGAACGACCCTTGTGTATCTTTTTCAGCTGATTGTTCTAATTTAAAATACTTTATCTAACACAACGGATCAGACCATTTGTTGATTTCTTTAATTTCTACCAGTTTAAGTTGGCTTGAAAGTTTTGTCGCATTATTTTCAGGAGTTCAAGAGTTCCGATTATTTTAACCGATTTGCTCGCTATTGTATTTTTTTAATGTATTTTTTTATCGAAGAACAGATTATGTTTTTTTTTCAGGAGTATCTTAGCGGATGGGCACGAGTTATATAGAAGAAGTAGAAAATTACAATTTTCGATACTCACCTGTTTGTTCCTAAAGGATCTGAAACTTGCATCGGAAATCGAGCCGTACGCATGAAGGTTTGCATCCTTTTTCTAACCGTGCAAAGTTTGAGCTAATTGTAAGACTCTATAAATTAATGATTTCCGATCAAGCAGTACAAAAAGCAAATTTATTTTTTGGCATTTTCTCAAAGATCATCACTTTTGATAGGAAAATTTAATCAGCACAAGCTTTGTCGATCAGAAAAAGTAGATAATAAAACCTGCAATTTCAACTTTCCAGATTTTTGCTACAAGTTTTAGATTTTTTAACGACCAAGCACAGGAAGATTAAAGTTTGAGTTATTTTCTTCCGTCGCCCCTGTCTACGCAACTCATGCTTAGAAAGCCGCGAAGATACTCTTATGAAAAACATGATCTACTCTTTCAGAAAAATCTTGTAGGCACGGCTGATCACAAACATGGTATCATTTTTTTGGTCATTAGTGTATACACTACAGTAGTGTTAGGCTGGTCACGTTTTGCATCTGAGTCCGTAACTGCTCGCAATTGATATTCCGAAAGTGTGCATAAATTGTTGCTAGAGGTTGACTTATCTAGCCCAGTAAGGAAGAAAAGGAATTCGAAGACAATTCAAGATTTGGCGCTCTCACAAAGTTAAACGAGCCGCAGTACGCAAAGCTGCTTAGGGACAAGCGACAATCACTACGAGTCGAAGTCTCAGATTTCGCTAAAACTTTGCACGATGGGCTTAATTGCCCTGCCGTATATGAAGATCATATTCATTCATCAAATTAATGCCTCTGTTCTTGTTTAGCGTGAGACCCCATACCATAAACCTACCGTAACCTTGCAGAGAGCTCCTACCATGTAAAACTATCGTTTTCGTGAGCAACATGTCAGCTAACCCATCTATGCAAAATCTCAGCCAAATTTGTAATAATCTGTAATTTTTCTCCTCATACCATTTACCTATCGTAACCCTTACTGCGACGTCAGAATTTTGCAGAACTGTGACTGCACCTATAGCGTACGACCTACATGAAGTAGATGAGTGCGTCTTATGCAAAGTGAGAGAAGTTATAAAAGTAGCTGCAAACTTAGTGAACAACTTAATACTATGATGTAATTCAGCAAAACATTGATACAACGAGTCTGTGGCAGTTTCCGAAACTTATTCGTAATCAGCATGCTGATCTGTACAATAGATCTAAGGTTTGCAAATACGCAAAAAAAAACAAGAAAATCAGAAAAATGGACGATTTCTTTGGATGGTGGAGCAGGAGTCTTCCGCTCCTGCCTCGTACAAATGTGCATTCATCTTGAGGAAATTACGCAAGTTTTTGAACAAATCGAGCAAATTTGCTTTTACGGGTATTGCTTAGGTGAAATCATTCCGGGAAAATTGCAGTGCCTAAAAATTGATTTCAGTGAGCAATGTCTTGTAAACTCTTCCTTGTCCTGATGCTATTGCAATATATGGTATGGTGCCATGAGTATTGAAGGCTGTGGTTTTTTAAGGCCATCAAGGGCTTATTAGCAGCTGCATACACTCGGGAAACTGACAGCGAAGAGTACGAAGCTGGCAATTTCGTAAGTAGCAATTTCTGAGTAACTATATGTGCGAATGATTGTGAGTATTTCATCGCTTCTACAGTGCCGAAACAAATTTTGTATTGATGTGTCTTCTCGAGGACGTAATCGGAGGAAATACATGAGGCAGTGTGTCAAACATTATGATGAGCTGAAAGATAACGGAAAACGATGCATTAGATCTCTATCGGAAGAACTAAGGAAACGCTGAATCTAAAAACAATAAAATTTTCTAATGCACTCAACTTGGTTATATTGTACTTCTGAAATGACCGTTAGAAACTTCACTATGCTGAAAGTTTTCGAAGGAATTATGTATGGAAATTTGAGAGCACACAGTAGCAGTCAAGAAAAGTCATTTTTACGAAAACTTAAAAATGTTAGCAGTTTGAAGCCTTCAACAGTCTAACAAAATTCGCTAGCTTTCCAAGTTTTCCCCGATCAAAATATTCTTGAAATTTCACATGATAATAGATCAGATCTGATGAATCGTATCAGCATCTTCAAAGTCCTACTTGGAGCTGATTTCATTCGCAATTCCAACTTCTTTAAAAATTGCCTGCAAGTGTTTCCCAAATTCCTTACTCTTAACCTTCAATGGAAGGGCTTGGCGGTGAAGGCAGGGCTTTTTGAGCTAACTAAGGCCGCTCGCGCCGCAACACAGTCTGCGTGTCTGTCGCGCGCATGCTATCTGATCACTATCCAGCTTTAATTAGGTCACGAAGCCCCGCCTTCCAATCGCTAAACCAGTTGAATCAAAGTGTGCTTCTAATTACCCTACACGCCAACAAGCTATACCTTCTATATGTCTTGCGCTTCTTCGAAGATTTTGTTAGCCAAATCTCTACCGTAAATCCATATTGAGATGCAGAAGATCCCTCACGTTCGACAGCGATTGGCAAACGCAAGTTTTATCCAGCTTGCAGGTCTGGTACCAGCATTCCCTGGCCAAAAAGGGCTTTGAGAGAACTCACATTAAGAAACTTTTGGGCTATTGGAACGATTGAATGGTTCTGCCTTATATCGGGTTAATGCAAGAAAACCTAGCTGCCGTGTGAAATCTCCATATCAGTTTAGCCTCAGGTTTTTACAGAATCATCAAAGCATCTGTTTTTGATTGAATGCTTTCATAATTTTATATTTGATAACACACTGACGATCGCCTGACACACATGATGTGTCAAGCAGTGACTACCGCGTGGACCGCTTGGCAAACCATGTGTGTCAAGGCTTGAATTTTGTTAAAATAACTACTATACTTTGATAAATACACTCCACGAGCTTTCTTCTGCACCGAGTCTAGGGATGACCTCTACCGTTATTTTCAGCCTTTCACATTTACTGTAGGTGTACTGTAGATGGCAGTACGTAATCATAGTTGAAAAATGCGGGCTGGTCCGTAAAAGGCCTTGGTCCCAGAAGGCAGACAACTAAAAATCTGCATGGTCGTCAATGTGATAAGCAGCATTACCTTTAACGAACTGATCCCAATAGCATACGCACAACGCTCAAGAGAACAATTATTTTCAAAGTGTAACAGCTTACCACTTAATTGAGCTTTACAAATGGTTTCAACAGGCTCTCGTTCTTCTTTACTGCAATCCTTATAGCATGGATTTTCATGCACATTTGCGGTATAAAAATAACCTCCATTGCATAGTTGTCTGCACGATAAAAGTAGCCAAAGCGATCAGCTACACAACCTTTCTCGAGGACAGATCTTTTATGGTGCGCGTTATTCGCCCTTTCTCCAGTCCGAGAAAAATACATAGCGGTGTACCACAAAGCTTGTGCTACACCTTTGTCAATATTTATACTTACGAGCTTCCTACCCCCTTCAAACCAGGAGATTTTTTGTAGCCCTTTTGGGGATGGTTTCAAACTGTGCGCAGTTGTGAAATATGCGCTAGACTATGAACAATCGCAAAGAACACTCAATGAAATTTATTATTGTTCGCAGGAGTGTCCTCTTCCTGTCTCTACAAAGAACTAAAGTGATACACATTGACCAAAGACCTCTAATCCAAATTTTAAGTACCTTCTTAAGGCATCTTATCTTCAAGAAGTTGATTCTATGAAAGATCGGGCTTCATGGTCAGAAGTGACCTTACCTTCAATCACCACTGCAAGTTGGTAGCGGACAAAGCTACAAGGTCGGGTATATAACGTTTTTAGGGCTTTTGCAATCAATGACACGACTTTTCTTTTAAAAGCTTTCAAATCATCTATCAGGCCGATGGTGAAATGTGGTATAGTTACATTAAACTTGCTTAAAACGATTGACTATATGGAAAGAGTACAGAATGGCTTTATAGGCAAACTTTTCATTCGAAGTATTGGCTTTAGACATGATCTCATACTAAATGGTATGGCTAAAAAAAGTGAATTAGGACTTTCAATTTAGAAGGCGTAAGTTTGACCTTATCATGGCACATAAGATGCATATGATTATTCTGGCTTGGATTTCGGGTTCTCTTTCCCACTCGTTCTAATAAAGAGAAGGAAGTAGGAAATTGATCATCTCCAAATCAAGACGTAAGGTTCGCAGATTCCTTCACGTGTCCTGCCACAAACGACATGGACAAGCTCATCAGAAAATGCTTAGTTTTTGTAAAGTTGTCTACGTAGAAAGTACAAGTCTATTTTAGGAATTTCTCAGTGAGATGCTGTTGATAACTGTGATGTTTACGAGATATCACTTGAGACTGCATTTTTGTTGTGTTTTGGCTCTTGTTATATCTCTTGCTGTTCCGTTGTCGGTTATCATAGGGTTATTCTTTGCAATAATTGAAATGAAAGAATCAGCAAAGCACTTACGTTTGGTTGAATGCTTTTATAATATCATATGTAAACAGCTTTACATTCAACGAACTAATTCATATAGCGTACGCACAATGCTTGAGAGAAACATTTATTGCCAAAGTGTGACAGCGTAACACTTAAAATTAAGCTTTACGAATATTCGAGCAGGCCGCTCTTCTTTTCATGCAATGTTCATAGCATGGGCTTTTACGTACATCGGTGGGGTAACGACCTCCACTGCATAATTGTCTGCACTGTAAAAGAAGTCAGAAGCGTCAGCTACACAGAATATATTAGGTTGGAGTAGATGATAATGCAACTTCTCGTATAACTTTTCTCTTTCTGATTATGACGCACTCAAATGTAGTCATTATGTATAATAGATTATGACGTGTGTTACAAATGCGCCATAACTCCACCAAAATTTGATTTCGCGGTGAGAATGACGGTTAAGATAGGAAGAAGTTACAAATGCTTTGCCTACTTTCACTTCTTATTTCCTATCCAGCTTAGCGGTCCAAAATCTAGCAACAATTGTAGAAAGTTTTGCTCTGCTGCGTTAGGTCTAGATGCATGGCTTCCTTTCCGTTTAAACCCTTGTATCTCGAATCCCACCATTTTCCGAAAAAATTTTCCTTCGCCATACTTTTAGCACACACGACTCGACAGGGATCAAGCTGGATATCGTTTTTTTGGAATTGGGGGAAGAAGAATATCGTTTGTCGGTCTAGGGCGGAGCCCAGAAAAAGGTGTAGAGATATGCATCGATCCAGTACGTAATGGAAAACTAATATTACAATACCCTAATCTTTTCGGATTTCCTATACATACACATTAGCATTGAAAATTTAGAGTGGGCATGCCTGCGCATGCTCTAATACGGCGCGAAATTTCAAATACGTGCTTCAAGGAAACAAAAGCATTGTTTGCGACCAAGACGAAATGATTTGACACAAAATTGGTGCACACATGCACGCGAGGAGCTCGAACTATGGCTCAGAATTTCTGTGAATTTATGTGAATGAAGGCCGTGCCCAACTCTCCCAATTGGCTGGAAACATCCCAGATAGGTAAAAATATGTGAGCACAGGGCCGGACTCGATACTTTGCTCTATATTTTTACACATATTTAAAAGGCTGCTTTTCACTTCATAGTTCTATACAAGCGAACAGTTCCAAAATTTTTTCTCTAGGATTTTGTTACTCTATAAATCTCCAGTGTCGGCGCAATCTGCTCCGATCGCAAAGGGTACTCTAAGCAAACACGAAGAAGGCGGGTGAGCATAATCAACGCGTCCGATTGCGATTACGCTTATCCTTCTATTTCCTCTTTCTCTTTTGAGTTCTTATTGGTTGCAAGACACGCGGCGAGCATAGAGTGAAACGCGTTCGGCGCATGTTGCAGAGGCTGCTACATGGAGGCTTTCGAATTTTCTGCGGAATAAATCGTCAAAAAGGGCATTTACCCTCATACATCTATAAATGAGCAGAGAAGTGCAAGTAAATTGACAAATGAAAAGTAGGAAGGAAGTCGAAAAAGGTCAAGGGGTTTCAAAAGGAAAGGCTTTGTTTTGGAGTTTCGTTCCAGCTGATGCCGAGCCCTCAGCACATATTATAGATTACACAATGCCTGATTTGGTTGCGTTCTGTAGAAAGAAAAATGTTATGGAAGCTGCAAATATTTAGCTGTCAATATAATACAAAGGTCAAAACTCACATATTCGTCATCGTTTTCAACTAGATGTTCTCCAGATTCAGAGCTGCCGCCACTGTCCGGACATATACAGCGAAAGCACTTCTTCCAATTAGCAGCATGAACATGCAGTAGGATCAGAACCAAAAGGAGGGGAATTTTGTGAGGCATAGTTTTCTGGAAGACAATGCACTACAGTCTGAAAGGCAAACTTTCTACGAATGCTCAATAGAAATACAAGCCTGAATTGGCTTGGAGGTATGCAAAATTCTAGAATTAGTTACTTTTCAACCATTCATTTCTTATGATTGTTTAAATGGGAGAACTGATTTCTTCAATCTTCGAATCAAAGAAGTTTCCATGGGTCTTAAAATGCTGCAATCCAAACCATTTTGACCAACCTTTGGCAAAGAATATAAATGCTAGAGCACAAATACAAAAGAAGAGTAATGTTGATGGAAAACGGATTAAATGAGATAGCCGTGTTTTAGCGTCAATTACTGCACTGGGTAGTTGAAAGCAGGAAGAAATTTTATGCCGTAATCATGTGATCTCAAGTTTTTATTTTGAATTTCCATTGCAGCTAAGGATTATGATGCACACGAAATTCAAGCGTGAGTAAGCAGCAAAAATTTGCCAGCAAGTAAAAGGCAGCTAATTATTTGAATACAGCTACCGCCAAGACAACACTCCAACAATGGCTGGGTGAAAATGAAATTAATGACATTTATCGTACAGCGTCAGGACAAAATAGGTACAGTTCCTTATAGATAGGTACAGCTTTTATTTTGTTGTAGATATAGCTGCCAGAGCATGAGAGTTCATTCACTAGCTAATAAGTTTATTAAAATTTACCGTAGGCTAAATATCAACCCACACGCATACTCTGTGCAAACACAAAAGGATGAGCAAATCAGTGACAAATCGCAATTCATCCTTACACTGCACTGATTATATCGTACAAATCCCATGGTATAATAGAAGATAGTTGATGATATTGCGCAATTGTGTGCATCCACACAGAAAGCGAATAGCTGATATACCATTTCAAAGCCTTGTGTTTATAGAATTAGTTTCAATTTTGATTATATAATGTAAACAGCACAAGCGTCGTCAAGATTTACAAGAAAAGGCAGGCAACTCGGCTCTTATCAATGAGATGTATTCAGACGAGGGATTATTTGACTGGTCACAAAGTGGCACTTCAAATTTGCAATTCATACGAATAGGGGAGATTTCTTGTCAAATTGCATGGTCCACTACTCTTTGAAGAAAAGGATGTAACTGCAAAATTCGAATTTCCATCCACGTTGTCTCAAATGTATGTCCGCTTGAGAATTCGCCTTTGTCGCGATTCGTGGAGTTGAAGCACAAGAAGTGAAAAGCGCAGTTGCTGAGATTTTCGCATCACTTGTTAATACATCAATTGGAAGCGATATGAAGTTTAAGCAAAGACTGATAGAAAGTATCACTTTGTTATGATATAAAAAGGGTGACGCTTTCGCTTCTGAAACTAAGTTAAGCTAACAACAAGTTAATCACGTTTGAACTTTTTTAACGTTAGGACATGAGAAATTGAATAGCGTTGCCTTGTAAAGCTCGTAGAGGTACTTTGACATGCTGATCGGAAACCATACCCAGCTTACACAGCAAGCATCTTCGGTGGTTTTACTTTGTGTAAGGTAAGAGATGAAGGATTGGAATTTGATTGAGACTTCGGCAGTGCTCATTCTTCCAGTTCTGGTGGAGTTGTGATAATCACCGGTATAGCGCTTTTCTTCTTCACTAACTCGATAGTGTGTCTTCTTAAATTCTTAAACAAAAATCTCTGTAACACCCCCCCCTCTCAGTTTACCCCCAATACAACTTCCAGGTCGGGCACACCTGACCCTACGCACAGCCCTGGTCATAAGATTGACATGGTTGATAACAACTGCGTTATCTGTTTCAGCGAAGAGAGAGGGAGAAGGAAAATTTTGGAGACTTCTAAAGCAAATAGAAAAAAAAGTTTTATCTGAAGATGTTCATCTATGGTCCCCTTTTTCAGTGAATAAACAAACGTAAATGTTTTGGTCATGGCACGGATGGATACACATTTGTTATAACAAGTGCATGAACATCTACAGATAAAATACATCAAGTGGCGTAGTGGTATGAAGTGCCGCTTCGACCAGATCGAACCCGGATTTCGATCCCGCCCCTGGGTCTTCCAACCCCCTATCCTCCCGTAAATACGTATCATAGTAATATGAGAAAATGAAACTACTGACTTGATAGTAGTCGACTAGCCCCCGCGAGTCACTGTTTTAGACACATACACATTCATTATACTCTCCGACTATGAAGTAGAAAGTGTGCGGTGCATGAACGCAGAGGGTATTAAAGACGCCGAATCCTTTATCCTTTTTATCAGTGCATAGATTGACGTAATTTTACAACCTTTTTTGATGACACACCATATTAACTTTGAAAGTTTCGACTACCTTGTCGAGAATTATTTCTACCTTGAAGCTTCGAGCAATAAAGTGCTACTGCACAGTGTTAGTTGCGATCGATACAAAGGAAGTCGCTAACGTAGATGAACTGAAGCATGTCATGCCATGCGAAAACAATAGAGACTTGCCAACTGGCCATCTAAACTAGAGTAACAACACCAACATTTATGCATGCACTTGTGAAATGATTTTTTGGAATTGAAAAATGACTGAGAATTGGCTTTGATTCTGGCACTACATAGTTGCCTCCCACATAGGAATTCATGTACCATCGTTCCAATCTTTGCAAGCATGATCACAATTTTCTGCGAGCATTGAAAGGCTTTCGCGATTTTAATCATTTTTTACAATTAAGAATCAAACCTAGCATTGAACGTAAAAAATTTAAGCTGGCCGGTTTTTTTGCCAACATGTGTTACATATTGTGTTCAGCCAAAAAATCAAAAACTGCATGCAATGGCAAAAGCATCAGGTTTGCACATATTAATACGCTGACTACCGAGGAATTTTGGATTACATCAAAATGAACTGAACATTTGAAACTGCATTCTAAACTTTGAGCTATCGCGTGCTTTTTCTATATGACAATCTGACCACCAGTGTTATTACTGCATAGAAGTCACCTTGTAATTTTTGTTTACACAATAAAAAATGATGCACGAACGTGATGAAAGACAGTCAGGCCGTGCATACGCGCGTATGCACACGGTCGGCAACGTAAAGGTGGATTGCTGGAATGAGGTAAGCGTCTTTCTACGCAGAGCTAGTATGATTATAAACCAACAGTGTTATTACTGCATAGAAGTCACTTTGGGACTTTTGTTTACGCATTAAAAAATTATGCACGAAAGTGATGAAAGACAGTCAGGGCGTGCATACGCGTGTATGCACACGGTCGGCAACATAAAGGTGGATTGCTGGAATGAGGTAAGCGTCTTTCTACGCAGAGCTGGTGTGATTATAACAGTTATTTAATTCACAGAGAGCACAGTTGCGCAAAATCATTCAATAAATTAGCTTGCATTACATCATTTGGACTCTAACATATCATCAGTCACACGCTTGACTTACGTAAACAGTAATGGTTGCTCGAGCCAAACAGCGACCGCACGAGTGAGTGCTGGTGTGATGACATTGTCGGGACCATATTTTCTTCTCCTTCTTTGCTTTATCAAGAATGTGTTTTGATATAGCTGCACCCAGCAGCTATATGACAATAACTTGAGCTCCGACCTATCCCAAAAGAGTACGCAGCTGCATGCACTTGTTAGTATGTAGTGTCTGATCTTCCTAATCAAATAATGATATAAAAACACCGAATATTAATAACCAGATTTGATTGTTCTACCCACTATTTCTCCTCATTGCTAGTCTTGTCATTGCTTTCTCACTAGCATTTTTTGGAAACTTCCAAACTCCTCTTTGCAAGCCAATCTTAATTACATCAACAATGAGGTTCTCGTTCTTCTGACTGTAACTTCAAGCGTGAAGGAGTTTGTTTTAGTCTGCAGCATAACTTCCAATAAGGTTCTGCTACTTATTCTATGCTCGCAATGCTTGTCGCAAAGAAAATGGAATTTGAGACATAGCTGCTATTGAGTACCCAATTTCGTGGAGTACTGTACTGTCATGCGAGAAACCCCATCATAGAATAGAACATATTGTCATCCTACAAATAAAAGCAAAAAATTTTGGGACTGAAATGAATATTTCTGTTTTCTACCTTCTTCCAACACACTTTTCAAAAAAGAATTTCTGAGAACGGTGGTAGCGAGATTTTTATGAGATTTGAAGAAAATATACTGACGTAAGAAAAAGCTTGCTTTTTATTGTCAAGCATTCGCTTTCATCCGAGATTAGAGACTGACTCTCAAGATTGAAAAGAGCACCCAAAGTAAAACAATTGGTTGCGATGTTACTATTTGTTCTCAAAGTCTGATTGGCGTGCTGGATCACAGCGTTTTATTTCAGAGGATGTTGTTTCACAACTTCATTCTTGTTTTGATCCTAATGCACGTATTCGGCGGTACGTTCGCGGATGATGACGATCTTGATCCTTTATTGGACGAATTGCCAGAACTTCAAGAAAAGGTGAGAAAATTTGTAGATTTTTAGCCGGTGTTGTTAATCTAGTAATCACTCTTACAGTGCATGGATAAATGTGGCATACAGCTAACAGAACCATACCCTTGGATAAACGGTCATCACCGATTATACCCTTGGAATAACAGATGTTACAGAAAGTGCATGAAGGGAGGGCTGTTTAAATTTAAACCTCCTAGGGCTTTTATTAAGATAAGAGTTATTTCAAGGCAATAAAACACGTTGAACACTGCCGTAAAAACAGCTACCTACGAAATGTGATTGAAGCAACTAGTAATGCTGGTGTAATTTGTTTCAGGAATGACATATGCATTCAAAAAGTGTCGATTAAGCAACTCGACTTGCTTCTGCATAATTTATAACAAATGTGGCTTTGTGCAAACTTTTTGACTTTCGTCAGAGTGTGTAACATATTGATGCAGCTAGGTGTATGTACGGATATCTTGTTTTGCATCTCCCTAATGTGACTTTCTTCAAATGCATGTGACTAGCAGACGTCTACGTTGAACTTGAAAACTTTGATTGAAAACTGAAGTATCAATTTATTATTGGCAAGCTTTCATAGCCGCTTATAATTTGTAAGATCATATGCTGTGCAAAAGTACCATATTTATTCGACAAAGACTGTTTGGAAGAAACCATGATTACTTCATTCCTTTCAAAATGAATGACTGGAAGACGGTTAATTTACAATAGGCCAGCACAAGATTGGCGATTGGACGAAGCAAACGTTTCCCTTTCAAGAGAACAGGAGTTCCAAAATGTATTATTGCTAGAATAGTTGTCGAGACGCAGACTAATTGGATGGTCCGACAGTCCTCACGAACTGGGCGGTGCCCAGAATCTCCAGATGAGCTGGCACTCCCCGGGTGCTCGGTGGTCCCCTCCCCAATTATGTCCCCCATTTTACATATATATGCTATAATGATAAATTCATCTAGTCAAGAATTCTTCTGTTAAGATGCAATGCAACAGGGTAGAGGGATCAAGTCCCGAGAAACATTAACTCGTTAGACTTGACATGGAGGTCCCGGTTGTTTGAACTCATTCTAACACAATTTTTCTTGATGGGAAAAAACCTTAAAGCGTAGATTATGCAGATCTTAGCTTAAATCCACCGCCGGCACCAGCCCTCATCTCCTACGTCTCTACGTAGCAATTTTTTCCTATTTTTTTTCTCTTATCTCATTTTCTTATTTATCCCTCGTTTTTTTTGAGTCAGGCGATGAGTCTGAGTTTTGTATACATACAATAATCCATCCACTGATATTTATCATTTTCTTTTTTGCTATTTCCGCGAGCCGTGATCCCCCGAGCAGTGAAAAAAGCGAACCGTGATTTCTTCCGACGCGATCTTTCTAGATGAGTTCTACTCTCTAGATTGAGATACCGCGAGCTGAATTCCGCGAGCCGTGATTTCCTAGAGCCGTGATATCCCGGAGCCGTGAATCATTGATATTTTTCTTTATTATTTTCTTTTCTTTTCAACTGGAAACCCTAGTTTTTTTTAACGCGCACATACATAACTCAACGACTCTATCGCCACAGCCGGCATTGTAAATATGTAAATAAGGTCTCGCAAGTGGAAAATGCACTGTGAACCAAAATTTTCTAAAATAAGGTCTTGCAAGTGGAAAATGCACTGTGAACCAAATTTTTTTCCTTTTCAACTATCACTAGTGGAAAGACCACTGTGATAGCACTTTTTTGACTCTCGCAAGTGGAAAACGCACTGTGAACCTCACCAAACCAAGTTTTTACATGTAGAAAATATACTGTGAATAACTTTTGCCTAAAAGGATTTTCACTGGCCGTTTTTACGATTGCCTGTGGAAATCCCACCGGCTACCCAATCGCCCGCGGTCACTCTAAAGGCTACTCTCCCTACTCTCCCAGCGCTTATTTTCTTGATGGCTAATCACTCAACTAAGAGTGACATTTAGCCGCCAGAAGTGGGCACATGCTGCGGCAATGCCTTTGAGCCTTGTAGTCCATCGACGAACGTCTGGGCTACAGGTCAACTTCGCGTGATTGTGCATATATAAGCACATCACGGGCCGCGGACGATATCCATTCGTCGACACGAGGAGTGGGGAAGGTATTCTGCTGATCTGAGGATTTCTCAACAAGCAACCAAGGACACGGAGCCAACTATCCACCACTACTAACTTCGACTTCAAGATAGAAAGAAAGTATTTTGCTGACCTGAGGACTTCGAGTTAGAGGTACTCTCTTAGCTTGATCTTTTTTTTTCTTCTTTCATTTAGTTACTTTTCCTAGTACTTTCCTTTCGTATTTCTCATCCTCTCATCCTAAGATCCTTTAAAAAAAACCAAACAAAAAAAAATGCATTCGGTAAATTCTCTGTTTCTTGTCGCGATAATTGCGCTAATTATGCCTACTTCCTCCGCATTCTCAATGGACTATCAATTATGTTCATCTGGTAAATCAGGCTGGCCTATAGCCTATCCTGAAACTATTTCTTGCGCGCAACCAACCAATTTAACTAACGTATTGTTAACAATGGCTTCTGTTTTTGTAGAAAAAACAGAACCAACTACGCTAAGTGCATTTCATTGTTTCAATAAGACTAGGAAAGTTTGCGCGTCATCTTATCTACACATTTCTTTCTCGCTAAATAGCGATGAGGAGTTTATGTCTCCCATCGACCCAATTCTCTGCCACAATATTGCAAAGTCTAAAAAGTACCTTGGTGAACCGTTACACATATTTTCGCCTAAAGTATTCGGTTCGCAGCGTCCTATTCATTATTCTTATCCCTGGTTCTTTGGTCAAAAGTGCACAATCACCACAAATATTTATGTAGAAGAAGGCGAAATTGCCACTTTTGATGGTGACCAATTGCTAGGACAGTTTGGCGACATGGCAAATTGCACTCTTAGCCACGACTACTGTCAACTGTCGCATGGTACCGTAGTTTGGAAGTCAAAAGACGCTCAAGTTGCTTGTAAATTTGTAAAAGCTATTGACAGTATTGCGTATGTCACACCAAATCACATTCTTCTTGAAGCAATACAATCCGCATTCACATACAAGAGCGTTTTCTTTCAAAAATCACAACTTACAAAGTGGTGTTTGTCTGAAAACGCTATTCCAATGGACAATGGCGTATTCATATTGCTTCCAGAACTTTTGGGAGAAGATCCTCGCACAGTTTTCGATAGTAACATAACTCTAGTGCGAGAAATCAATGAAAAACACTTCAACTTCTCCAAAAGCTTTCCAATCTACGATGTAGACACTATCTACACTCATAAAATTCGCAGTCCTTATGCATCACATGGCAATACTTTTCCAACTTCTAGCAATGCCACTATTCTTTCATCAATACTTTTGAAATCAAAACCACTTCAAATCAACCAAGTGAAACCGCTGATCAGAGGAAAACGATCTAGCGATAACTCAAAACCCGCGCACAGGACAATTAACATTTCTGCTATAGTCGCAGAGCATATTGCATTGAATTCACCTCCAGTATTCTCAGCGCAGCCGTCTGAATTGAATACCAAGTTGCAGTACCTTAGATTTGAGCTTGACGAGGTGATTCAGCGCGACTTTTCCATCATGTTTGAGCGAATTTGCGTCTTTAATAATTTCAAGATTTTGACTATCAAAAGCATTGCTAAAAGCGATCCTACAAGTGCTGCTAGGATGTTGCTCAGCAGAGACGATATTTTCGCTATTTCTGCTGGGGATATTTTGATGATTTCTAAGTGTAAAACTATCCAAATTGATGAGATCTATCCGGACCATAAAGTGGATAGCAACTGCTATGTAGATACTCCGGTACGTGTTGGGAAAACTTTATTTTTCGTCCAGCCTGGCACACGTGATCCCAAAACCACATCTTCTTTTGCTGACTGTGGTCATTTACCATTAGGGGTTTACAATGATGGCACAAATCATTTTAAGTCACCTAATGGTTATGTCCACGTTTCTCACGTAAATTTAAATTTACCACAAAATTTCGCAAATCAAAACATAGTTTTCAATTCTCCGCCTATTTTCCACTCGGACCTAGCCAAAATAAACACGGAGATAAAATTCATCAAAAATCGCATCAATACAGCAACCATAAAGTCAAACTTAGATGCTTCGCAAGTTCACGATCCTAATCTGAACACATTTCCTGAGCAACTACAGGATGAAGTTATGGAAACTGCTGATTTTCTTGAAACCAATGCTTTACAAATTCTACAATCGCAAAAATCAATAATTTTACGGTCTATAGAAAAACATACTCTGGTAATTTATGCTGTTAGAGCAATTATCATTGCTTAGTTCTATTTTTGATAGCTCTTATCTTTTATCACGTCAAATTAGCGCGTACTTTCTTGAAAGTTCTCTTCAAAATGTTTCAAGTTCTATTTCCGTCGTTTCACAAGAAAACTGCGGAAATAGAGCATAATGTTGAGGCATCTGCTCCGCATTTTCAAGAAAGTCATAGCTTTGTTACATTTCAAGACAATCAGTCTCAAACGCGCGATCTAGTCTATCCAAATTTGCAGGACGAAAAACAAGTTGAGACATCGTTTAGCACAAAAGCCGATCTCAATATGCCTATTACCAATTTTCACGATTCCAATCCTATCGTAATGTCTATCCAGCAACTCGGTCAAAGCAACACCATATTCATTCCGCTAAAAATCAATAACTTCAGTACAACTGCCCTTTTTGACACTGGTTCAGCTATTAGTCTGATCTCAGATAGGTTTGTTCAAAAGCTTAACATTCCTTTCACTAAATCCTCTTTGAAAGAAGCTGTAGCAGCAAATTGTACTCCTATTCAGCTACTAGGCCAAATCACAGCCACTCTTTCTGTAGATAACATTGTCATTACAGTCACACCATCTGTAGTTAGTAATGCACATTGCTCAACTGATTTACTTTTGGGTAATGACTCGATAACAAAGTTATCTACAAGCGTAACAATAAACTATAAAGAAAAACAGGTTGTTTTTGAGAAATGTTCAGTACCAATGGTCGAACCTAGCAGTGATCTCGTGCTGACCGAACCTGTTTACTTATCTTGTAAAACAATTCTCAAACCGCTTTCTGATACTGTTGTACAAGGCACTATAAGATCTTCTTATCCTCCCGACTGGGAATTTATGACATGTGACGACTCTACAGTCACTTTACCATCAGGTGTCGTTATAGGCAAAACACTATCATGTCCTGGTTCAAATGGCACAATTACGCTACGCATTTTCAACTCTAACCCTAATCACGTAGAACTAGATAGGAAAAACGTTCTCACAATTGCTGAATTCGTTGGTTCTGCACAGCAATGGCCAGCTGTTTTTGAAATTCATCCTTCAAATTCTACTACTTCTAATACCTATCAAAATCCAGTCCATTACACCTCACCTGAGGCGGACATAGCTGCAAATCTTCCTACTTTTCGCCATCAAACTGACAATATACCCTTATGGGAACGTGTCAAAGTAAATCGCAATTTACTTAATAAGCAGCAATTTCTCCAATTTAACAATCTTCTCAGAAAATATCAAAAGTGCTTTGTGGGATCGGATGGAAATTTAGGGAGGTACACAGGTCCTATTTCTCACAAAATCAAGTTTGTTCCGCATGCAACAGCTCCAAAACAGCGTCCCTACAGGGTACCTTTGGAAAAGCGTCAAGAAATCAAAAGACAAATTGAGGAAATGCTCCGCACGCGTATAATAGAGCCGAGCACTAGTAAATTCGCTTCACCTATTGTTTTAGTGAAAAAGCCTTCAACTAATCAATGGCGTTTTACAGTAGACTATCGCCAAATTAACGCTATAACTGAAAATGAAACCTACTGCATACCGCATATTCAAGATATTATTGATTTAGCGAGCGGCAAAGAAGTTTACAGTATTCTGGACTTCAAAAGTGGTTTTTTTCAAATCCCTCTCGAAGAAAAACACAAAGAGAGAACGGCATTTTCCTCATTTTCGGGTCTTTTTCATTTTACTGTAATGGCACAAGGTCTGAAGGGTGCCCCTGGTACTTTCCAAAGAGTCGCAAACAGCTTGACAAGAGAATTGAAAGCTTGCTGTTTCGCCTATTTGGATGATATCATTATCGCCAGTCATTCCATAGGTGACCATTTTCGTGATCTAGAAGAAGTTTTGCAACGCATTGCAAATTTTGGCATGAAACTCACAGCGGAAAAGTGCTCTTTTATGCAAGAAGAAGTTCCATATTTAGGAGTTCTTATAAGCAAAAGCGGAACAAGATTAAATCCAGAAAAGATAGCTAGCATCACCAAGATACCTAGACCTCAGGATGCTAAAGCTGTCAAGTCTTTTTTGGGTGCAGCTTCGTACTTTCGTAGATTCATACCACGCTTTTCGTATGTTGCCGCTCCTTTAAATGCTCTTCTCATAAAGAATGCTCCGTTCCAATGGACTGATCTTCACGAAAATGCATTCGTTTCTTTGAAAAGCGCGCTTACTACAGCTCCAACTCTTGCATCTCCTATAATAGGCAAACCGTACATTATCCACACGGATGCTTCGACTACAGGTCTAGGAGCGTGTTTACTTCAGCAAAACCCGCAAACGCTAAATGAGCATCCAATTGCGTACTGTAGTCGCCCGCTGAATAAGCATGAGCAAAAATTACTCAATCATAGAGCTTGAGGCGCTTGCCATAGTCTTTGCGCTCAAACATTTTTACCCATATGTCGCTAATGCTTCTATAATACTTATTACTGATCATGCTCCGTTAAAGTCACTACTGTACAGATCAGACCTTGTTGGACGTTTAGCAAAATACCAAATCATGATACAAGCCTACGATCTGAAAATTGAATATCGGCCGGGTAAACACAACACTTTTTGCGACTTCTTGAGCCGTTATCCGGTAGTAATGAACATTTCTACTGCTCCCGACTCAATTCCTAGCTTAGAAACCATCAGGGAAAGCCAGCAAAATTCTTATTTTGGAAGTTTGATCACCTTCTTAACAGGGAATGCTGAGAACCCTCCACAGCAGTTTGAGTTCATTAGACAAATATTCCATTTTCAATGGTGCATTGTACTATAAAGCCAACGAAAGACCAAAACTTGTTATACCCGACTCTGAACTTCAAAAGCAGATCGTAAAACTTCTTCATGATAATCTTTTGCTAGGTTCCCACTTAGGAATTCGAAAAACGTACATAAAGGTCTCGGATAAGTACTACTGGCCAAACATGCATCAGGATATCGCAAACTACGTTAGATCTTGCGCAGCCTGTCAAAAGGTGAAAACGCCAGCAGAAAACATCATTCGCGAGGAACTGGGAACTTTTCCCATTCCTCAGCGTCCTTTTGAGCGTATCCACATTGATGTAATAGGACCATTGCCACAATGTGTTGATGGTAGCAGATTCATAGCTATTACGGTCTGCGCGTTCAGTAAGTATGTTATCTGTACGCCTTTGATAAATCAAACGGCTGATCTTGTAGTAAAAGCGCTAATCAACGATGTGGTATCCAAGCACGGGATCCCTAACGAAATCGTTAGCGATAGAGGCTAAAACTATGTGAGCGAGATTTTCACTCAGGTTAACAAAACTCTGGGAATTGAGAACAACTTTACCACAAGCTACAACCACAAGGCGAACGGCCAGGTTGAAAGAATGGTAAAAGTTGTTACGGATTCTCTCACAGTCTACTGCGCAGAAGCCAGAGACTTGTGGACAGAATTCCTGCAACCCATCGTTTTTGCCTACAATTGTAGCAAAAACGATACGACAGGGTACAGTCCGTTCTTCGTGATACACGGTAGACATCCGGTCACATGGATGGACGTCGTTCACAAATTACCTTCTACTCTTACTTTTGCCACAGATAATTTCGCAGGCGAGTTTACGACAGCCCTGCAGACTACGATTGTGGAAGTGGGAACCAGCATAGCAGCGAAAACGGCTGACTACAAAGCTGGTTACGATTACCAGAAGAAGGTATACAGTAAGGACCTTTCCATTGGGGACCTTGTATTGTTGCATGACGACACAGTGCGTCCCAAATTTACCCTCCAATGGAAAGGCCCATTTGTGATTGTCTCCATGTGCCGTCCCAATGTCACCATTAAAAGTCTGTTCAACAATAAGTCACAAACGGTGCATGTGAACAGACTCAAATTGTATTACAGCAGGCCGCAGGAGCGTGAAGTCTCTGTGCAACCACAATCTAGTCACACAGAGGCAGAGACTCCACGTTCTAGTGAGCCTAATCTCAGACGTTCAGAGCGTCTGAGACAAGCAACGGATTGGATTCCCTCGTAATGAGTGACATGTGCCAGTAGCAACCTCACAAAATTTCACTAACGCAGCGGCTACTGGTGCAAAGTAAGTTTGCCGCAAGCATACGCACTATAAAAAGAAAGAATTTTTCGATTGGCGGGTCGAAAAACGCTTTCAAACATTCACTTTTACTCCACGCCCTTGTAAGCAACGCCAGGAAATTGTTTCCTCTCGAGTTGTGAACTCGATAATCAAATGTTGTGAAATTCCAATGCATGTATGTTGATATTTGTCAGTAGCGAAAACACAGAATTACGTATTCTATCTTTTCGTTCAACATTTCATGTTTTACTTTTGAATTCCTTCTTGTTGTAATGTTTATACCATTTTTTTAAGTGTGATTTCATCCCTCCTGCAAAATACCTCACGATATTCATCCTCTTATTCAATTCCATATTGAACAACAATCCATTCTGCTTCAACGTATATATGTCTTCCGCTCGAGGACGAGCTTTACTTTATTGACGGGACGTACGGGAGCGTGCGCTTCGCCTTCTGGCGTTCGCCCTTCTGTTTACCTTGTCTCTTACCGGCTACTCCTCGATGCAACGTGAAGACGCAATCCAGCAAAGCAACACAGCATGAAGTCCAATTCCCCCCACGATGAAAGCAAACCACGAAAAGATGCATGGTTCTCGATGAGATGAATGGTATAGCAATGATCAATGCACGAGCAAGCAGCGCCTCAATTGTCCAGCAATCAATCGATATAGATGACGATGATATGCGCGATCGATGATGATGACAATGATGACAGCATGGTTAATGATGGTCAGATGGTCAATGTGTCTCCGAGATGATCAAATGCAATGATGAATTCCTTTCCGAAGCCATGGTCAAAGATGAAAGCTCGAGGACGAGCTTTGCTATGGAATGGACATGTCGAGACGCAGACTAATTGGATGGTCCGACAGTCCTCACGAACTGGGCGGTGCCCAGAATCTCCAGATGAGCTGGCACTCCCCGGGTGCTCGGTGGTCCCCTCCCCAATTATGTCCCCCATTTTACATATATATGCTATAATGATAAATTCATCTAGTCAAGAATTCTTCTGTTAAGATGCAATGCAACAGGGTAGAGGGATCAAGTCCCGAGAGTAATTAACTCGTTAGACTTGACATAGTCATCAAGTAAAATAGTAAACTCAAAAAATTGAACTGGTAGACAGCTATCTCAGGTAGTGATGCAGCTAGGGTGGGCAATTCTACTCTAGTTTCAGAAGATTCTGCCATATTTCGCACTGGTCCTAATCGGCCTTATGCGTACTATACTCAATGACAATACACACTGCCTTATGCAAGCGGCCCACGTTTTAATAAGTATGAAGAGTGCCGAGGAGTTGATGGGTCCCATGCAATTTCGGAGCCACAAGCAATTTTTGCTAACCTTACACTTAGGCGATGTTAGGTTGGCTGACATACGGAGCTCAATAATGGTCCATATGTGAAGTGGGATATGACTAAAGTTGGAACTTTTGAAGATTCGTAGCCAATCAATGGCATAGACAATTTATATGAAGTGCTTATTCAAGAAAAAATCACAGACAGTGTCCGAGGAAAGTAAAAATATCTGCGAGAAATTTCCAAAAACAGATTTAGTGCAGTTTGTTTGAGAAAAAACCATTTATGAAGCATTTTACGAAGAAATTTGCAAAATTTTAACTTTCTTGCTGACGTATGTTAGCAGAAAAATTAGAAGGCAGAATAGATCTATCGAATAAAGATTTAGCGCAACTGCTTTAGGGTGAGGAAACGTACCAAACGCTCGAGGAATGGAATATGGGAGACTGCATATTTTACTGAACTATCTGACTATTTCGAAAACGTATGGTGCACTCAAAATCACGTTCCAAAATAGAGACAGAGAAGTTTGAGATGACAAAGGAAGGGCAAAATAGATCTTCTACAACAAATTCGGCGCCACTTTTTGAAATTAAAAATGCTAATTATTCGTCATTTATATACAATATGATTCTAAGACGCTTCTTGCAAGTTATGGTGAACCAAAGGACAGGAATATGATCTTTAAAAACAATGCAAATTTTTCATGCATTTTTGCGAGAGCGAGTCAGAGGTAATGCA